>RJWJ010009084.1:0-51146 GCA_004363605.1 Indri indri | reverse complement strand
TTAATTGTTTTCTGATTCTTTTGTATATTCTTCCTTCCTTTCCTCCTCTTGTATTGTTTACCTTTATAATTTGGTGGGGTTTTGTAGTGGTAATATTTGACTCCTTTTCTTTGTCATTTGTGCATCTGTTCTATCAGTGAGTTTCATGTTTTCTATGTTTTGATAATAGTAACTATTTTCCTTTTGCTTCCAAATGTAGGATTTTCCTAATCATTTCTTGTGGGCCTAGTATAATGCTGATGATTTCCCTCAGAGTTTACTTTTCTGGGAAAGATTTTACTTCTCCATTTTTGAAGGACAGATTTGTTGGTTATAGCATTCTTGACAGAGAGTTGTTTTTTTTTTTTTCTTTCAGTACTTTCAATATTTCATTCCATTCTCTCCTGGCCTGTAAGATTGCTGCTGAGAAATCCAGTTAGTCTGATGGGAATTCCCTTATATGTGACTAGATTTTTTTTTTCTCTTGCTGTTTTTAGGATTTTCTCTTTGTCTTTTGACAATTTGACTATGATGTGCCATGGATATGATCTTTTTGGATTGAATCTATTTGAATATCCTTAAATTTCCTGTGTCTGAATGTCAATATCTCTTGCAAGACTTGGAAAATTTTCAGCTATTATTTTGTTAAATAAGTTTTCTATGTCTTTGCTCATTTCTACTCCTTCTGGAAATCCCCAAATTCAAATATTTGGTTACTTTGTGGTGTTCCATATATGATGTAGGCTTTGTTCATTCTTTCTAATTTATTATTCTTTTTTATTTTGTCTGACTGGGTTATATCAAAAGACCTGTCTTCAAGTTCATAAATTCTTTCTTCTGCTTAATCTAGTCTATTGTTGAAGTTCTTGATTGTATTTTTTATTTCATACATTGAACTCTTCAGTTCCAGCATTTCTGTTTGGTTATTTTCGATGGTACCTATCTTTTTGTTGATTTTCTTATTCAGATTATAAATTGTTTTTCTGATTTACTTGTATTATTCATCTATGTTCAGTTTCTTTAATATCATTATTTTGAATTCTTTTTCAGGTATTTCATAGTTTTTTTTGTTGGTATCTACTACTGGAGAATTATTGTGTTCCTTTGGGGCTGTGTTTGGGGTTATGTTTCCTTGTTTTTACGTGTTTGTATCCTTACACTGATATCTGTACATCTGACAAAACAATAATTTCTACCAATTTTATTGATTGACTTTTGTGATAAATACATGTATCTATAGTGTTGGTTGGATAAGGTCCTTTGGCTTTGATTCTAGGTAAATGCAGTAGTGTATTCTCTGTTTGATTTATTTGGCTGTAATCATTGCTAGTGGTGTCTGTGAGTTCCTCAGTGGCTTATGCTGTGTTTGTTGGTATAGGCTGTAGTGAGGTTTTGCTGGAGATGGAGACACCAGGGCAGCCAGCCCTCAGGCATCAGTGGTGGCAGTGGCAGGACAGGTGTGCTTGTTCTCAGGCCCCCAAGCAACATATGTGGAAGCCAGCAGTGGCAGATCCAGACAGGCTGCTCCTTAGGCTTCCAGGCAGCTTGCCCAGATGCTGGCAGTGGCCACAGTCAGACAGGCAGGTGGGTGAGTACTTGGGTTCTAAGATGGCATATGTGGGGTTACTGGTGGGCAGAATGGGCCTGTTCTCAGGTTCTTCAGTGGTGTGTATCGGTGCTGGCAGTGGCAGGTGGGGAAGGTTGATCCCCACACCCCAGGATGGTGCCTGAGTGAGACAGTTTCCAGGGCCCCTGAAGGCATGCATAGTTGTGCAGTGGCCCTGCCTTTGGAAGGGGCTCTTAAGCTCTGAGTAGAACATACTTCAGATCACTGTGTCCTGGGGCCAGCCTTGCCAGTATGCTACATCACCTTCAGATCACTGTGTCCTGGGGGCAGCCTTGCCAGTGTGCTGAACCACCTATGTAAGGCACCGTATAGGCTAGAGTACCTAGGACCCTGTCACACTGCTGGGCCCAACCAGTGTCATAGCTTCAGCCATCTGGGTGGATGTGGGGGATGTCAGCGAGCCTCTACGGATGTGAAGATGCAGCAACTGTTGGGCCTCAAGGCAGGATGCAGTCCAGCGTGGGCTGATGTCTCAGATTGGTGCCATGTTGCAGCTGCCTATGTCTCAGGGTGTGTGTAGGGCAAAGCATGAATTCCACCTCTGGAAAAATATCATTGTGTGCACTCCAGGCAGCTATCTACACTAGTCTCAGGGCCTACAAGGGCTAAGGGGCTCTCCTGTGGATAGAATTATAGGAGTCCATGATGGGAATATGAACCACTGGGGATCTCTAGGTTACCTTTTCCCCTCGGTGTGGAGTTCCTCTTGGCTCCCAGCCAATCCCAGCCAGGCTGGCTGCTTTGCTTCCCTCTCTTTCCATGCCTCAGTGACTCCTCCGCCTCCTGCTGAATTCCACTGTTCTCTCTTAGATGCTTTATTCGAAGTGTGATTATTTACTCACTGTTTTGGTCCTTTGGGGAGGAGGTGAGTGCTGGGCAGCCCTAGCCAGCCATGTTAAAGCCCCCTCTGCTCCACTGATCCTATATAATGTAAAACTGAATTTGGGGAAATTGGTGTTATCTTTCTAATGTTTTATTTCAAATAAAAATAATAAATATATAAAAACATTATTCTGTGTTTTCATAGTACATATATAGTTGATAATTTTTGTTCTTTTATATTCTTTTAAGAATGTTTTCTCATACTTTTCATGCCTAGAGCTTATGTGTTCTGGGCTAGATTGCAAACCCTATGGAGAAACAGATACGTTTTCTAGCACTTTTACATTTTATTATACGTTCTTTGTACACACTTGGGAAGAAGTTTTAAAAGATGGTCACTAGATGGCAATAAAGATCAAAAGTTGGATGAAACCAGAGGAAAAAATTTCCAACATGAGTAATCATTTTGAAATAAATTATTATTTCTTATTTTATTTTATTTTTATTTTATTATAAATTGAAAATTATAATTGTATAAATTTGTGGAGTACAAAGGGATATTATAATTTATAAATGCAATGTGAAATTGTGAAATAGTTAAATCAAGCTACTTAATATGTCTCTCACCTGAAATACTTAATATTTTTTATGGCAAGAACATTTGAAATTTAAATTTTAAAATGTACAATTTTCTATTATTAACCATATTAATCATGCTGTGCAATACAACAAAAAATAAAACAATAAAACAAAAAAAGGAAAAAACATATTCCTCCTGTCGAAGATTTTATACCCTTTGACCATCACCTCCCCATTCCCCACCTCCGGTTTCTGTTAACCATTAGTCTACTCTCTGCTTCTGAGCTTAGTTGTTTTAGATTCCACACATTGGTGAGAACATAGGTATTTGTCTTCTGTTCCTGGCTTAGCATAATGTTCTTCAATTCCATCTATATTGTCTCAAAAGACAAAATTTCCTTCTTTTTTAAGGTTGAATCATATTTGATTGTGCGTATATACCACATCATCTTTATCTCTCCCTTCATGGACACTGAGGCTGAGTCCATCATTTGGCTATTGTGACTAGTGTCGCAATGAACATAGGCGGACAGACATCTCTTTGACAAACTGATTTCAAATCTTTTGGATAAATACACAGAAGTGGAATTGCTGGATCATATGACAATTCTATTTTTAATTTTTTGAGGAACCTCTGTACAGTTTTCCATCAGGGCTGTACTAATTTACACTTCTGTCAACAGTGTACGAGGGTTGAAATTGCACATCTGAAATCAACATAAACACTATATTGCCAAATACTACAGCTAATACATATCTAAAAAATATGCTGACATACTGTTAACCTTAAAAAGCAGATTCTTTTTGGGGGAAAGCTATGGAAATACTGAAGGCAAAGGGTTAACAATCACGACTTACTAATGATATGCCTGTTTGTATGACTAATGGTATACCTGTTTCTGTCTTCCACAACTCTCTAGAAACAAACTTACAAGCTTTTTACATGATAGGAGAGTCATGCCTAAATACTACAGTTCAGTTCTGTGCTTTTTGTCAGAAAACATGAAGTTTCCCAACAAGTAGAGTAATTTCTTCATTTAGGATCTTAACGTTCTTTATTCTAGCACTTTTCTCATTTTTGTAACAATTTACTAATCTCCAACAATATTAGGATGGCACATAATAATTATATACTAAATATATTTAATAGCAAGTTTTCTCATTTAAAATAATTTAAATAAAATTCCTAAGTTTTGTGACCGCATTTTATTTTAGAAAGGCTATAGCTTTCTTTGCAATCAAATGTGAGTAGTTATGATAAGACATTTTAGATATTCAGCCTCTGCACTCTAAACAACATTGTTCGTGCTCTTTGATCAAAACTCAAGGGAGCCTTCAACACCTACATGGATGTATTCACCTCAAAGACAGAATCACAAATGTAGGATGGGTTAGTGAATAGCATAGCGGATCAGAAATTCCTTCTCTCAGTTCTATTTTGATGTCATTTCCCACTAAAAAGCCCCTGTGATGATTTACCTGTTACCTAACTGAAGTGAGTAATGCTGTCCTTAGTTTATGGTGACATCAGAAGCTATGGGCATATAGTAAATTACATGCTGTTTAATTTTGTTTTTATTTTTTGAAGATGAAAAATTCATAAATCTTTTAAATTATGATGGGAAAGAACCAGTAGAGAGAAAGACTTAAAGAACAAATGAGCCCCCTCAATTTTTTTTTCCAGTAAATCCATCAAAACAAAACACAGAAACAAGGAAAAACAGTGGGCAAAATGCATTCATTTTTTAAAAATCATCACTTAGTAAATGGTTTTACCGCCATGTGCCTTTATACAGGCAGTAAAATTTGTGATTTTAAAGGTAAGTATGGTTTTTTGTTTGATTTTTTTGTTTCAGAAATTTTCAAAAAATTCACCTAAAACATAAATCAAGATTTATTTGTAAATTAAAAAAAAGAATCTTAGAAAAACTATCATGCATGACTAGGTCAAAAATTTCTTATGGATCATAGCTTATATGCAGAGCAAATATACAGTGTCTTTATTTTCTTTTTGGTTAATCTGGTCTCTCACCCAAATTTTCACAGACTAGAAGAAAAAATTAACTTTGTGTTCTACTGTGACTTGGGTATCTGGCCCGTTCAATCCTCATGTTGAAATTTGATCTCCAGTGTTGGAGGTGGGGCCTAATGGGAGGTGTTTGGGTTATGGGAGCAGCTTCTTCATGATGGCTTGGTCATGTCCTCACAGTAATGAGTGAGTTCTCACTCTGTTAATTCCTGGGAGAACTGATTGTTGAAAAGAGTCTGGAACCTCCTTCCTTCTCTCTCTTGCTCTTTGCCTCTTGCCATGTGATTTCTGCACACACAGCTCCCCTTCACCTCCCACCATGTGTGGAAACAGCCTGAAGCCCTCACCAGAAGTAGATGCTACACCATGATTATTGCACAGCCTGCAGAACCATGAGTAAAATAAGCCTCTTTTCTTTATAAATTACCCACCCTCAGGTATTCTTTCATAGCAACACAAATGGACCAAGATGTCTACCTTGTTTAAAATTCAGTAATGACAGTCCCTGTCTGAAGGAATGGCAGCCTCTCACATCCCAGTTAACCAGCTCAAAACTTTGGCCTCCAATGTCAATTATTCCCCATACGAGCAAAAGATATTCACTAGCAAACAGAAGGACTGGAGGACACTAAGCCAGAGACCTCAATTTTTATATCCTACAATGAACTTTCCCCGAATGCACTCAAGAATTAATAAGAGTAGCCAGAGGAAGAAGAGGTGGAAGAGAAATTAAGAGACTAAGTAAGCTCTTTTTATCTAGACAAATAGAGCAGTATTTAAAAGTAAATTATCAGATCAGACTAATAGTCACACCAGATGGCACTAAAAGTTAACATCTCCCTTCTTTAAGCTGAGTATAAGGATTCATGAAGTAGAATATATTATTTGTAGACAAAATAAACAAGCTGTATTCAGGGCCATCTTTGTATACAGCCTGTGAAGCCACACAAAGCCCCACACTCATAGAAGCATCATATTCGGTTTAATGGTCTGTTCTCACCTTCTTGAAATTCTTAGTAATTTTTGAACAAAAACCACCACATTTTCATTTTTCACTGGCCCCACGAGTTACGTAGCCATGCTCGACCATATTTTCTTTGCCCTTTCAAATGTGACTTCAATTTGTCTTCCCACTATTGAAAAGCCAGTTACTAATTTTCTTTCTTTCTTTTTTTTTTTCTTTTGAGATTTAACATAAAAGATGATTTTTCTATGACTATGTAGATAGGTTTTGTGAGTGTTTTTTTTGTGAGCGCTTCTTCGATATTTTTCTTCTATAGGAAGAGATTTAGAAAGACTAAAGTAGAGAAGTGAATGTGGAGAATCTAAAAGGAAGATGTACAGATGCTAGATAAACCAGGATACAAATATTTAAAGTATAAAAACTGAAGTATTTGAAATCAATAGCTGGTTTGCATTCTGCCAACACGAACTTTCCTGTGGTCACAATCTCCATGAAAATGGAATGACAATAATTGTTTCCAGTTAGAGGCAAGAGACTGGAATTTTCCAATTTCCATTAGACTGACCAAAACCAGTCTTCTTTCCAGATGGGTTGTTTGGTCCATGACTCACCATGGGAATATCTTGAGTTTCTACAGACTCCATTGCTGGGGCATAAAAAAAAGTAAAATTCTTGCTATGCAGATATATTCATGGCATTTTCATTTCCTTTTCTTTTTCTCATATCTAATATTTTGCATTCTATTCTGCTCCTTTTCACACTTTCCTTACTTCTATATTACATTCATTTCTAGTTCCATATTCACCAAAAAGGACAGTCTATAAATAAGCTTTGTACTGCATAAAAGACTGACACTATTAAATTTTAATAATCTTCATGAGACAGGAATATAAAGAATATAATATTAATATATAACTTAAATTGCTACATGTGAGAAATCTCATTACATTTATCTTTGCAGTAGCTGGAAATGATCTAATGTTTCTGATATCATAGGACATTTCATAATGCATTATCATATTAAAGGTTTCTTTATTAGAAATGTTATAGCTTCTTATAGCAGCAGCAGCTAAGACACCTTAATATTTATCGAGTGCTTTCTGTGTGCTAGATGCTGATTCTCTCATTTTGTTTTCATCATGACCATCGATATCTTTATTTTACTAATGAGCACACCAAGATACAGAGAGGGTAAAAAACTTGGCCAAGCCTTGCAGTCAGTGAGTGGTTGTGCTGGGATGTGAATCACCCAGCTTTGCTAATACTGGGGCAGGTTTGTGTAGACACTGACCTCCTACGAGTCAGTCTTCAGAGTCAAAAAGTAAGCAGTGATAATAATTGTAAGAAGGCACATTGTTTATTTGTTGAAGGCAAAGAAAGAATTTGGAATGCTACTTTGGCTACTCAGTCAACATCCCAGATCTTTACCACTAAAGTTAAGGCAAAAGGATCATTTCCACAGAACTGCATTTTGGTTTCCAGATAATAAAAGCCCTTTATCTTCCTGTGTTTCTTGCTTAGCCTGTAGTTGGTACACAGTCTCCAGTACAAGAATTTCTTCTCAGACTATTCCATCTTGTAAAGTCATTTCAGTTTTGAGCTAAGAATTAGCTTAAACCAGTTTTATTTACCACATACCTCTCATTTGGAAGCATTGATTTTTTTTTTCACCTTCTCTTAGTTGATATTATGTTTTCATCCAATTTCTTACATACCTATTAAGTGTCAATCCCTTTACTCCATTGTATCTAATCATTATAGCAACTCTGTATAGCAAGTTGTGGTAGTAGTAATAGTAGTAGTAGTAGTAGTGGTAGTAATAGTACTTTACTGATGAAAAACTATAGCTTAGAAAAGAAATACTATCTTTGGGGTCACTAAATAATTGGTGGAGGCTTATTGGACCTCCTACCTCTCTGGCTTCTAAGTCACCATCCTGTGTACTACTCTGTGTAGTGAACTACTCTGTTTGTAGTACACTCCTGTGTACTACAAACCCTTAGCAAAAATTTATAAATGTTTTTTCCTCTCCCTTTTCTTGGTTAGTGATGTTTTATGACTCTTAAAAAGAAAAAAAAAATCATGACTAATCCCAGTCCCCATTTACTGAGTATAATTTTCTCTACCATGTAGTTATGGTAATAAATTGAACATGCCTTGTCACCAACTCCCCAAATATTTCCTGAGGTTTTTGATCTATTTCTGTGTTAAGATAATCAAAATAGGAGAACCATGACTTTCTTTTTTAAAGTAATGACAATCTGTGAACTTTCATAGCCCCTCTGTGGAGAATATTGCAAACGGAGTTACATGGTATAGAGAAAATATTATTAACCCACATATGGCAAATTATATGTCTTCAAAATAGCTGCAATAACATCTCTGTTCTTCCCTGAACTACCTAGAACCTTTCCACTTACCATTTGAGAGGTGGAGTATAATTACGCTCTTCTTGAAACTTAGCGGGCTTATGACTGGCTTATAACCAAAAGAATATGGCATAATTTATGTTATGTGACTTCTGAGGCTAGGTCACAGGAGGTGATGCAGCTTCTGCTTTGGTAGCTGGAACACTTATGTTGGAGACCTGGGCTGCTGTTTCAGCAGGCTTACTTCCCTGAGGCTGCCATGCTGTGAGGAAGCTCTATCTAGTCCACTTGGAGAAGCCCTAGGATTATCATATAAAGATATGGCCAGAAATGCCTGGCCACCCTTCATATGCTCCATCCCCCATTTTTTCCAAATTCAGCCACCACCTGCCTGCAATTGCAAGTGATTCCTCTAGCCAGAACCACCTGTCAGGAAAAAAGAGGTTTGGACATATTTCCCTGCAGAGGTCTTGGTGACAGCGGAGTGGTGGTCTCCTGACCAGCATGCGTGAGCAATGAGAAGGTTGCTGTGCTTCTTTTTCTCCTGCTTCTGGTACCTTCACAATTCCTATGTTTCTTGTCTAGTTCTAAACCTGGTCTCTCAATCTTCCACCATTCTTAGTCTCTTACTCCAACACACACATAGCTTCTATAAATTCTCTTTCATAAGAGCAAATCAGTTTCTCTTGCTTGCAACCAAGGAGCCAACTTATACTTCTGATGTTTCAGCTTATAAAGGTCAATTGCTTTATACCAGCACATTCACACATAATCATCTAGTTTCATTTCCAAGTAAAAGAATTAGTCTAGAAAACCACTTAGCCATCACTTTAGAACTGTATAAAATCCTTGGCTAAGTACCTAATGTATTTTCCCAAAGTGTGAGATATCCTATGAGAGATATTTTTTAAATTTTTATAGAATTAACTATGTTTCTATAAATTAAGAGACAACAGGTTGCAATCAGGTATCATTAGATTAAAAAAAGACACATGTTATTCAACAAATAGAGAATAAAATAGCTTTTCTTAGATAATGTTCATCCCTAGAGCTGTTTGTGTGTCACAATTAATACATAAATTAACAATACAACTCTCATAACTGGGAAGTTATGAAAGCGTCATCTTTTGTTTGTGAATGGAGAAGAACTAAGGAATGTACACCAGACAGCGGGTGTAGGTAAGACCTGGTCTTAAAGAAGTTGTAGGAAAAATGTTAGATTAGTGATTCTTTAAACCTATTGTCCCAGTGAACGTAAGAGTGATGTTCCAAGGAACCAGAAGAGAGCTATGTGCATGATGCTCTCACATTGCTCTCCTTATCTCTCTGGTGACAATTTGCTCTCAATCTGTCTCAGATCTGCCTGGGATCTTGTCCATGCCCATCGCTTCAAGAGCATTTAGCAATGATGTTCATTCAGCCCATCTTAAGATTAGTTAAAAAAAATGCTAAAAATAAAATGCCGCCTGTCAATTGGGGCTAATTTGAAGCAGTAGAATCACTCTATCCCTAAAGGATCTTACCAGAAGCATGCCAGTCCCCAATGTAAAGCAACTTTGCTGATGAAGTTTTGGCCATAATAGCTTCTCTAGAATGGATCCTTTCCCCAACATGCTGGAGTGACCCAGAAAAGAGAACCAGAGAGAGCGTCTGGCATAGCAGTACTCTAGTCTTACATAGTTGGCATTTGAGTACAATCGCTGATGCCCACCCACCAAATGCCTTAGAAGTAAAAAATAAGCACTTTGAGGTAACATATAATAGCAAAAACTATCAATTGTTGTCATAATTTCACTTAGTGCCAGGTATTTTGCCAGAAAATAGCAATACAAGGAAAAGTAAAAAAAGAAAAAAGAAGAAAGGAAGAAAATAAATAATTTCTGCCGAGTATGTTATGCTCTCAACGCGGTGACTAATATCAACTAAGAAATCATTAAATGCTTAATTACCACCCTGGCATGATTACTGTGCAGAGGTATATAGTGCTAAAAGTGCCTATTGGGGTATTTGAGCAAGTATTTGTAGGATTAGTAAAGTTAACAAGGACAAGATGAGAAAAAATAGTGTTTAGGCTGGGGAAGTACAAAGCCTTTGTGGCAGGAGAAAGCGTAGAAATAAGTAGGGGTTGTAGGAGGCCAATACAGGTGGAACACAGAAAGTGCCAAAAATTATGCTGTCCAAAAAAGATGGAGAGGTGGTGGGAACCAAGCAATGCCAGGTCTTATTTGTCTCCTTAAGATGTATAGCCTTTGTCCTAAAAACAATGGAAAGGCACTGAAGGAGTTTTAACTTATGCGTGCGTGTGTGTGTGTGTGTGTGTGTGTGTGTGTGTGTGTGTGTGTGTGCGCGGTGTGGTGGGGGTTATGGTGATGATCAGATTTACATTTTGATAAGGTGAGCATTTATATATTTGAATTTTAATGTTTTCTGTAATAGTGCCATTAAGATTTTGTGAAAAAGAGTACAAAATGGAAAAAAATGAAATGCGGCTTCTAGTGGTAAGAAGTATGGAACTCATAAACTTAATCCAACAGAAATCAAAATCCTTAATTTAGTCCAAAGTAACATATCTTTGAGTTCAACCACATGTGTGTCGAGCTAAAGGCAGTTGACTTTGTTTTCAATTCTGATGATAAACATAGAATTAAAGGATGTGTGGAAAATATGTAACTACAGATAAGCATTAAATGCATGAGGATAGTTGGTTGCCTATGAGGAAGGGAGAAAAAAGGGAGTGAGATGTGGGGATAAGAGTAGATAAACAGAAATCCTGTAACTAACATGGAGAATAATTAGGGATATTTTTATAACAAAATTAGCTCTATAGGATTAGATCCTTTCCAAATACAGTAAGTATAATATATTGTTTGAGTTTTCCCTCATTGAATGACACAGAACACAAAACGGGTGAAAATCTTATGTGCCCTAACTTTGAGTGAGGAGTCATAGATACAGTTACTTTCTAACCTTGAAACTCTGATCAAACCAATTAATTTCTCTGAATCTCAGTTTCCTCATATAGAAAATAAAGATAATAATCCTTCCCCACCTCTAGGATAACTAGAACTAATATCTGAAAGGCTTTGAAAATATTACAGGTACAGTTTTCCCAGGTATCCTAATAGAAGAGTTATCATTATATGTGTGTAACTTTTAAAAATGTATTTAAAATCTTTGATTTTCACTTATTATTGTAGGGGCATAGTCTCAGAGACTGAAATAAAGGGGTAAAAAACTTGTACAACTATGACAAGAGGTATCGAGCCTCGAGGAAATTAATGATTCAAATTAGGAAGTAATCTTATGTTTCTAATTAATATAAATATAATCTCAGTGTTTATTCCATGTTTATGTAAAATAGAAATATTAATAGGTATTCATTTTATAATGAAGTATAAAGTGGATCAAGCGGCTAGGCTGGATAATTATTAAAATATTTTCCAAAACTTTAAAAAGATAAATCTTTTCCCAATTAACAACATACACACCAGCTGAAAATCAGGGACACCGTTTTCAAATATTCTGCCTGAAATGGACTCTGAGCCTGAGAAACGTTTTGAATATTTTGGGAGAAGATCTGGATGTATGGTGGTAAACACTGTTAGTTTTATGCTGATCCTTCTTGCCTTGAATTCAGACATGGTATCTGGAGTTCTGGCGGTCACTTTGAGACCATGAGATAACCAACATAACGGAGATGCCAAAAGATCCCAGGATTTCCTGATGTCATTCAATCTCTAACCCAATGCAAGCATCATTCTTCCCTTGGATTTTTTTGTAGAAAAAAATCATATTTATTTAGCCATTATTAGTCATCTTTTCTGTTACTTACAGAGGCCCACAAAGTAAATTGATACATGCATAGAAACTGTCCCTGTTCATTCTACATTAAGCACAGAGGAACAAGAAGATGAGATGCAGAAGGGAGTCAAAGGGAAGGGTGTTTGAAGAGCTTAACCTAGAAACTCTGGGGACAGAGGTGTTACCTGAAGTATCACATAAGATAAGAAGAGCAGAGGTTGGCCATTGTAATGGGTATTTCGTTTATTATGTAATAAGAAAAACAAACAAATGAGGATAGATAAAATTAACAAAGAAGCAAGAAGCAAGTAGCTTGTGAGACATTTTAAACACTGGTAGAGCACGTGTGTGCTAAGCTTAAATAGGAAGAGATGAGAGACCAATTATTAATACATGGGGGAGGCATGGTTTCGCAGTGTTAAATATTTTGTCTTATGTGCTGTGTCTAGATTTTTGTAGATTGTTGTAGATATGATTACTATTTTATCGGAGAGATTTATCATTGACAGCATAATGCTCTTACGCCTCCATGCCAAAACCAAGTAATCTGTGTGTGTATGTGTTCACATGTGTGTGCATGTGTGTATGAGTGTGTGTGAACAAAATTACCTGAGGCTTGAAAAAAATCGTGCATCAGGCAAAAATGGTAGGATAAAAAGTTTTTCTGCAAATGCAATCTGTTGACTACCTGCTTCCTGTGTTTGTTCATTCATTAATGTACTTAAAATTCTAAGTGTATGTTATCTGCCAAGAACTAGGTTTGGTACTGGAAACATAGAAGTGAATAAAACAAACACACTCCCTACTCTTAGGAAACCTAGAGTACAATAAGGACATTTGATCAGGAAATTATGATACAATATAATGGGAGTGCATAGGAGGAAAATATAACCCAGATTTGGGATGTCAAAGAAGACTTTCTGGAAGAACTAATGTCTTAACAGTTAGAAAGGCAAATGGAAGGAATGAAGAGTTTCCCTAGAGTTTAACCATTTTATGCACAGGATTGTCACAAGCTTAACCTACGCAGCAGCTTACCAAGAGAAATATCTCATGTACAGGGAAAACCTTCTTTCTTAGCATCATGTGTAATTTTAATATCTTGTTATGAAACCTGAGACTATAGTCTGTTTCTTCCACTTTTTCTCTTAAATCTGGACCAATAAATACATTCGTTTCTATTAGTTGACATTTATACATCTCAAGTATTTTTCTTTTAAATCTGGCTATTAAAGGAAAATAATGCTATCAAAAAAGAAAATTTACAATATAAAATCGCCTTTCATGGCCTTGTTTATCAGAGTCACCAAGAAGAAGTCACTGTATCTGTAAGCAAAAGAGAACGTTTTGATTTTTATTTTTTGGGTACTTATTATTAATAAGTTATAATATCCTGTCACAAGACCTGCATTTGAAGCAGATTCTCATTCAGCCTCATTCCTTCCTGATACTTTCTTCCCATAACTTTTGTGACGTGGACCTGGGTTCAGAAGGCCTCTGTTTCAGTTTATGTTCATTTATTCGCATAGTGTGTGAACTTGAACAAGTCAAGTGAAATATCTGGGAGCTTTGGATTCCTCATTTGTATAAAGCAGATAACACCCCCTTCCTGGGTGTATTTGAGGGCTCAATAAATTATTTTATAAAAAGCTTCTAAGTATAGTTCTTAATTTTCAATATCCAAATTAATTCATTCACTCATTCAACAGCTGAAATACCACTAATCCCTCAGGTTTTCTCCATTTTGTAGCTTTTCCTGATTACATTAATCTCTTTAGTTTTATCAAAGTACTTCATATGTGTCTGTATGGTATGATCCTTCTTACATTATACTATCATTTTCTGCATGGTTCTTTCTCTCTGGATATATTATAAGCTTCAGAAGTAGAGAACTATTTTTAATAGACTTAGTAGAGCAGTTTTAGATTTACAGAAAAATTGCACAGAAAGTGCAGAGAGTTTTCATACACTCCCTCTCCCTCTCCCTTGTTGATATCTTGCATTGATATCACTTACTGATATCTTGCATTAGTTGGTACATTTCTTATAATTGACAAGCCATTATTGATACATTATTATTAACTAAAATCCATGGTTTGCGTCACTCTTTGTGTTGTACGGTTCTATAGGTTTTGACAAATGAGTAATGTTATACATCCACCATTATAGTATCATACAGAATAATTTCATTGACCTAACGATGTTCTGTTTTTCACCTCTTCAACCATCCCTCCTCCTAGCCTGGCAACCACCGATCTTTTCACTGTCTCCACAGTTTTACCTTTTTCAGGATGTCGTACAGGTGGAATCATACAGTATGTAGTTTTTTTTAGACTGCCTCTTTCACTCGGCAATTTGTTTAAGATTCTTCCATATCTTTTTATGGCTTGATAGCTCATTTCTTTTTGTCATTGAATAATATTCCATTGTGTGAATTCCCAGTTTTTATATTCACTCACCTTTTGAAAGACTTCTTGATTGTTTCCAAGTTTTGGAAGTTATGAATAACCCTGCTCTAATCATTTTAATTTAATTTAATTTTTTTTAAACGGAGTCTTCCCTGTTGCCCAAGGTAGAGTACGGTGGAGTCATCATAGCTCACTGCAACCTCAAACTCCCGGGCTCAAACAATTCTGCCTCAGCCTCCTGAGTAGCTGGGACTATAGGCGAGCACCACAGAGCCTGGCTAATTTTTCTATTTTTAGTAGAGATGGGGTCTCATTCTTGCTCAGACTGGTCTGGAACACCTGAGCTCAAGGGTTCCTCCCACCCCAGCCTCCCAGAGTGCTAAGATTACAGGAGTGAGCCACCATGCCCAGCCTGCTCTAATCATTTGTGTGCAGGTTTTTGTGGGCATACATTTTCAACTCATTTGGGTAAATATCTGTTAATAGAAACGTGATTGCTGGATCACATAGTAAGACTATGTTTAGCTTTGCAAAAAACTGCCAAACTATCTTCCAAAGTGGCTGTGCCATTTTGCATTTCCACCAGCAATGAATGAGAGTTCATGTCGCTTGACTTGAAATGAATTTTAGCCATTCTAATAGATGTGTAGTGGAATCTCACTATTTTAATTTACAATTCCTTAAGGACATAGGATGCTAAGCATTTTTTCATATGTATATTTTCTATCCGTATATCCATTTTGGTGAGGTTGGTGAGGTACCTGTTCAGATCTTTTGTTCATTTTTTAATTGGGTTGAGTCTTAAGAGTTTTTTGTATATTTTGTATACCAGTCCTCTATAAAATGTTTGTTTTGCAAAGATTTTCTCCAAGTCTATGGCTTTGAAACCTAGAGTTAAGTGAAGAGTTTGTAGATGTAACATCAAAACCATAATTTATGATAGGAAAAAATTAATAAATTGGATCTCATTAAAATTTTGAACTTTTGCTATACAAAAAATCCTGTTAAGAAGATGAAAAGATAAATGACAGGGTAAGAGAAAATATTTGCAAATCACTTATGTGACAAAGGACTAATATCCAGAATATATAAACAATTCTCTAGACTCAACAATAAAAAATAAATTATGCTAAAATACAAAATAGTGACACCACTAAATGCTGGCAAGGATGTGGAGGAAACTGGACCACTCTCAAATTTATGGTGAGAAAGGGTTTTGGTATTACCATTCTGGAAAACAATTTGGCAGTTTCTTAAAAAGACTAAACGTACAATTACCATGAAACAAACAAGAAGAGTTTTTACTGATGTTGTCATTTCATCTTTATACTGGTTCACGAAATATAGCAGGTGTCAAATTGTTATAATGCTAGTACAATAAATTCATTGTTATACAGAGACACTCTCTCAATACTCTGTAACTAGACAATAAAATGTAGAGTCCATTTTCTAAATCTGTAAATATTTTCTTCAATTCAGTCACCGAATAATTGTAATCTACAATTCAAGCTCCTGTCCCTTGATGTCAAATTAAGCTGCTCAGTTATACACATAAAAGAAAATCAAAACAGAAGAGCCAATGACACATGAATTGTCTTATAACATTATTTTATTTTCAGCTATATGACGTCTTCCTCAAGTAATGTTACTAAAACAACTTGTTTATAGGGTTTTATGGTTTGGGGTAAACACGTTTTTAAAAAAACTAGCTTATCTCTATTATACAGAGTTACGATATAAAAATGATTTATAGGCTATATTTTTCAGAAATCAGGTAGCTAGACTGTAATCCTGCTGAAGAAACTTTCCTATTAAGCCTATGTTATAGAAAAAAGGGTATAATTAAAATAATTAAAATGTCTTCTAATCATAATGCTTGAGACCATGAAAGGAATGTTTAGTTTCCTTCGCAAAGAGCCACCAGGATTTTTTCATAATCTCCCTTGGTTTCATCCTGTTGATTGAAAAATAAAGTACACTTAATATTATTTAAAACCATAATCAATATGAGATTTTTTTTAATTATAGAAGAATTATTTTGTTTGTAGGCTTAGCTATAGAACATGAGAACATACATTACAGTGCATCGATTTCCTGGGATCTTTGATAAACATCCCATTCATTTAATTAAATAATATAGAGAGCTGATAACTGATATTTCTTGATTACTGTATAAAATTCAGTGGCTTTCAAGATTCAGACTACAAATTTCTCTGAATTAATTATGTTTCATATTAATTTCATTCTTTTCTAAGAATGAAATATCACACAAAATTGAATAAGTATAATAGAATCTTATATCATACATGAGGAAATGCCTGATTCACTAATAACAAAGTTATAGGTTTGTGATTTTTCTCACTTTTAGTGAGAATATCCATTATAAATAATGAATTGAATTTAAGTAGTTATCTATCTTGCAATTCACTCAAAACACTTGATTTTTCTTTCTGTCTCATTTTTCAACATTCTAATGAGATAATTTGAATATAATTTTAAACAATTTGTACATGATAAAATTAAGATAAATATTTTGAATAATGTTTCTAACCTTCTGATCAATATCCATTACAAAATAAAACATAATATCTATCCACACTAGCAGAAACTCTAAAATATTTTGATTGATAAATTTATGCATGGAAAACCAAACATTTCCATGACTTTGGTTGAAAAATGTACCTAGAAGCTTGGTAGAGAACTCAATAGTAGATTTCACCAGTGAAAGCTCAATTTACTTATGAAGTATGTACATGTACCCTAATATATTGAATTCATCTTACATATAAAATTTACAGATACTGTAAGTCAGCTCTTCTCTTTGAAGATATTGCAAATAGAACTTTCATTTATGGGTGTGGCATTATGAAAATCACAACATACCAGGATGGCTTGGCAAAGAGAGATACCATACATCTTCTGATAGTATGCTTTGATATCGTTCATGTCAATTTCAGAACGGGAAACCATAATCCTGATCAATTCCTTATGACGAGTTCCAACACCCTGGCCAAAACAAATGATAGTAAGGGTCTCATATTCAGAAAATATTCTCATTAAAGAATGTGGATTTGAAGGTGAAGCCCTTTTTACTCTTTCATGTAATTTCTGTAGACAAACTATCTCCACATTAACACACACACATTACACAAGTGGTGATAAAAAGACAAGAAACAAGCTGCTACCTTAGCGGTAGGTACAGAGACCTTTTACCGCCTCTTAATTGGTCTCCCGCCATCCAGTCTCTCCTCTGACTATCCAATAAGGACAAATAAATTGAACTTCCAAAATTGTAAATCTGATCATCTAATTCATCTATTTAAAACATTTTAATAGTCTTCTGCTGCTCTTAGGATAAAAACAAATCATTTTATCAGGGCTTACCATGTCTTGCCTAATTTTACAATCTCTTCCACTGCACACCATCACTCTAATTATTCTTGTTGCCTTCAAAGTGTCCTGTTACCTTTTGCCTTCAAGCCTGTGTACCTGTTGCTTTCTCCTCTTGGCCCACTATTGCTTTATGCCCCATTTCTTCCACTGTCGCCCTCATCTGCCTCATTTCTACCCATACTTCAGGTCTTAGTTTAGCTGTGAGCAAGGCTACATTGATTTCCAAAGTCTGGAGCACATGCCCCTCTTTGCTCTTTCTTAGTACCAGCTATTCATCATTAACCAACTAAACACCACACTAGACAGCAGCAGATGTGGGGCAGCAACTATGCTAACCACTACTTCACAGTACCTAGCTAGCATGCTTATCAGTTCACAGAGGCCCCTTAATAGTATTTGAATAGTTAGACCTCTCTTTCTGTAAAAACCTTTTTGTTTTGGAGTTGCAAAGGCAAAACAAAAATAACTTTATAACTATTTGGGGGCTCAAAATGTAAATATAGAAGCAGTATCCTGTATACCATGTGTGTTAGGCAGTAAAGTTAAAGTGAAATAGTTGAAGATGTATCTCAAATACATCTTAATAACAATGTGTACTTCCCTAGTCATGAAATGACATTTTAAAAGATTTAACTATTAATCCATGGCATGAAAGACAGAATAATAATAAAAACAAGTGAAACTCAGAAAGTGGAAGAATATAAAACACAACCTTGGCGGAAGTAGGCTAGTAAAATCACACATTAAAAGAGAAATTATGTCACCCTTCCTGTGGTGACTCAGGTTTTAAGCAAATCACAAGTAAGCCATAAATCACATAAAGGCTCACTTTATAACTCACCTATAAAATAAAAAGCACCCAATCTAACAGAAGTTTATTCTAATAAGGTTGTGTATTACCTCTTGCATCAAATAGAAAAATGATGCTCTTTAATGGGAATATATTAAATGTGTAATTCTCAATCCATATATAAAATTTTCTGTTCTCTCTACAAATAATTATTCCTCTAAGCAAAGCATACAAGTAGCATGGTACCTACCTTCATGGCCTGATGAAGCTTCTCAGCAAAGAAAGCTGGTTTGCTTGTGGCACACTTCACTGTAAGAAATTTTAGAAAGGCAAATTTTAGTTGACATATTCACCATGGAAGAAGAAAGATGCACATGAAAGAAACAGGAAATGTAGAGTTTTGCCAACAGGATTCTATCTCCCATGGCTATTTTCCTACCTCCTCCGCCCAATACGGACATTTGGATTATGAGAAGATATTTGTAACTCATTTGTAACTCTCTATATCATGGTTTTGAATATTCTTTCCTCTCCCGACCATCACCAATTTCCTGTTACCTTAAATCCACCCCAGCTGCACCTTCAATAGTTAGTGCTATCCTGAATATATTGCCCTTGGAAATGGGAAAACCAGTAGGTGTTAAAGGCTATACAAATAAATATTTTCTTCATGTTATAATAAGAACATTAAAAAAACTACCCTGGGATAGGACAGGCTTACATAAAAAGCAGCACTCATACAAAATTTTAACTAGAGTCAATTTGTAGGGCTCTTTATCTTGTTACTCGAAGTAGGATCCATGGAACCAACCAGGAACTTATTAGAAATGCAGAAGCCAGGCCCCACCCCAGACATACTGAATCAGAATTTGCACTTTAACAAGATTTCCAGGGGATTCATGTGCTTGGTAATGTTTGAGAAACACTGTTTGAGAACATAAATTCCCCAACTTTGATGGTCATCTGAATAACCTGGGAAATCTTTAAAAAGTATAGATTTTCAGAAGCCAACCTGGACCTACTGAATCAGAGACTCTCCTGGACTTGCCCAAGATCACAAAATTAACAAGTGGCAGACCAGTGCCTGAAGTTACATTTGTCTAATTTCAAATGCCATGCTCTTAATAACTATTCTGAATTGCCTCTGTGGTATGCCCAGCTTGGCATAAGTAGGTGCTCAATAACTATATTTCTCCTCTCCATATTTTTGAAAAGAGGAATAATATCTGTTGTTATGAAGAAGGTTGCCATACTTCTTTGCCAATCTTACATGTTGCTTCTACCTGAAACATAGATGCACCATCTCTGATGGCTTGTTTTTTGTTTTGTTTTCATATGTATATGAAAGATATATGAAGATTACAAGTTCTTTAAAGATAGGGACCTTGTTTTGTTTGTCAAGTATCTTCCAAGGTATCTCTCAAGGTGCCTTGTAAACACTGGAGACTGAATATGTGTTTGCAGAATAAATGTTTGCAGAACTAAATTGTTTAAGATTATGTTATATATAAAGACAATTTCAAGATACACACACACACACACACACACACACACACACACACATAGGACAGCATTGAAAACACAATTTCTAGTTAGAAAACCCTTCCAGCTCCAAGACTACATACCAATGGCTGTGAGGCATTTCTCAATGTCACCTTTCATCTCCAGGTCCAGAACTTTGTTCATATCATGCTTACTGTACTTGGTATATTTCTGAAACACTGAATATTAAATTTAAAATGAGAGATGTAGAAAACATTCTATTCTTTAGCAAGCTTTAGCAAAAATTGGGCAACTGACTCAAAGAATTCCTTGAGATAATAACTTCAGTTATACTTTTTAAAGCTATTTATACAGCTAAGCATAATATGGATACTTCATCTTCTACGAATGTAACTCATATGACCATTTTGGTGCTCCTCTGTATTTTGGGGAAATGTTTGCAAGTGTTGTTGATGGTTATTAGAAATGGCATGTGATTGACAACTGTAACACATACTACAGCAGTGCTAAGTGCCATAGCAAAGGGATCTTCCCTTATATAAAGATCTGTGCAGTAAATTTATCTTAAGTTTAGCATTAGAGATCAGTATACTATTATTCAACAATGGATTTTAGGTAATCATCATGACTTTTGCTTTGTTTTTGCTTCCAAGAGGCTCGGAGCTAAATATTGTGGTCAAATGTCAGAATACTTGAAGTTTTTTCGTTTTGTTTTTGTGTTTTTGTGCTGGAGTACCTATATGCTCTTTGCTTTATTTAGCTCTGATTTTGTTTGTTTGTTTTTCTTCATTATAATTTCATTTGTTCTGTTGTATGTGTCCTTTTTTTACATGTATTCCAAGTTCTTTGGAAGAATAAAAACAGTGAAAATAAGGAAACGATGTCTCACATGCCAAAGTCACAAAATGTATTTCAAATACTGTAAAATGATGGCTCTATGCGGTTAGACATATGGACAAATAACAATAATGGGTCAGGAGCACTACACCCATTTGATGTTAAAGTGACACTGATAAAAACTCCTCTCTTCCCTTTCTCTTATCTGTCCTCGAAGAGAAAATTGCATCTTCCATAAACAGGTTCTAGAAAAAAAATTTTTCGTTACCTCTGCGAAGATGGGGATAGCTCCTGGTGGTAAGAATGGTATTGAACACGTTCACGTCTGTCCCCTTTCTCCTTTCTCCTGCTTCATACAAGGCCTGTCAATGAACATAAAAATAAACACTCGACTATTTGTTGAAATCATATCTGCACAGGAATGTTAGATCTTGTCAAAGATTTTCTAGGCAGCTCTTCTGTGCCCAATACAGAGTAGGCAACAATAAGATTACAAGTTCTTTAAAGATAGGGACCTTGTTTTGTTTGTCAAGTATCTTCCAAGGTATCTCTCAAGGTGCCTTGTAAACACGAGACTGAATATGTGTTTGCAGAATAAATGTTTGCAGAACTAAATTGTTTAAGATTATGTTATATATAAAGACAACTTCAAGAGAATCTCTAAAAAAATTTCTTTTACTCTTCATTGCTTAAAGTAATTATCAGCAAATGGTACTAATAAATCAATAATTCAACCATAACCTGCTGGATCAGGCATTTTGATGTTAGAATTTCTGGATTCAAATTCTGACTTCAACTTCAAAACTGAGTGATCTTAGACAAATAATTTAACCTTACTAAACTACAGATTTTTCTCTTTTGTAAATGAACAGGATAATCCCTGCCCTATTGTTGCAAGGATGCTCTGTTAACTTTGAAATGTTAATTACCACCTTCCTCCTGGGTCAAACTAATCTTTGTAGCCTCCATAAATATATATGTCTTAAAATGGAAAGCAAATTCAGAAATGTCACAAGTAAATATTTTTTTATTATGGGCAATTATTCAAATGGCAATTCTTGTTCTTTAATATGTTTATACAATTTCTATTAAAATTATCTAACTTCTAATGTATATAAAATATTATTTTGGACTCTTCAAGCAAACTGATCTGATATATATGCATTTATTCAACAAAAAATTAATGAATGCCTATTATGTGCATGACAATACACTGATATAGTGAAGTGGACAGTAGTGGACAAATAAATTTCCATCCTTACTGAATCATTGTGATGAATTTATCTAGAAAATACTGTTCTACGAGGAAGGCATAGTGCAAATAATAGTTGTCTGGTTTTTTTTTGTTAATAAAAATTCCAGGCCAAATGTGGTGGCTCGCACCTGTAATCTTAGCACTCTGAGAGGCCAAGGTAGGAGGATTGCTTGAGCTCAGGAGTTCAAGACCAGCCTGAGCAAGAGCAAGACCCCGTCTCTACTAAAAATAGAAAAATTAGCCAGGCATCATGGCGCATGCTTGTACTCCCAGCTACTTGGGAGGCTGAGGCAAGAGGATTGCTTGAGCCCAGGAGTTTGAGGTTACAGTGAGCCACAATAATTATACCCAGGGCAACAGAGTGAGACTCTGTCAAAAAAAAATAAAAAAAAGAAAAGAAAAAAAAAAAAAGAAATTCCAGGCCTTAAAATGGCATGATTTTTCTGATGTTGACAATGGATTGTTGTATCAATAACCAACAAACTTACTGAAACTATATAAAAAATGTATTTAAATGTGTCATATAATTTATATTACTATAATACTATTGCAATAATAATTTTACAATGTAAATGGACATCCATAAACGATTCCAATGTTCACTATTAATAGAATGTTAGATTTGCTCACTCTTTCCAATGCACTTCATAAAAAATTTACTTTTCCCTTTCTGATACCTGGTAAAATAAAAATTCATGGTTTTTTCAACAAAACAATTCTTGGGAATGACAAACCAAATTCTCATTGTTCTCTTTTAATCTTCTCTGGTTTTATGATTAATGAGAGCCATCGAAAACTTAAAGACTATGTTTTTCTCTCTTGGGCTAAAGAAAGGTGTGCCTCATTCAGGGAATGAACATTAGGGAGCCATTAAGGAGTCTCTCAGGAGATGTTAGATTTGCTTTCACATGGAAGGTATCAAGCAGTAACTCCACCTAAGGTAGAAAGATGGACTGCAGTAATGTTCTGTTAGCACTTGCCTACCCTGGCATCCGTATCAGCCAAGTCTTCATTCACACCAAGATCCTCACTTCGGTCACCCTGAAAGAAATACCATCTGTTGTAAGCTTTTCTCTAGCAGGTAATCACATCATTTACTTAATTCCCTTAAAATCAAATAAATAATGTTCTTTGAGAAAAAGAGAGTCAATTATACATTTCTAGGGAGAGCTTACATTCAAGATTTTACTTGCAAAGGTTTGGATGTTTGTCCCCTCTAGATTTCGTGTTGTAACTGGATCCCCAGTGTTGAAAGTCGGACCTAATGGGAAGTCTCTGGGTTGTGGGGTGGATCCTTCATGAATAGATTAATGCCCTCCCTCCATATGAGTGAGTTCTCACTCTGTTCGTTCCCACAAGAGCATGTTGTTAAGAAGAGCCTGGAACCTCCCCATCTCTCTCTTGCTTTCTCTCACACCTTATGATCTCTGCACAGGCTGCTGCCCTTCACTTTCCACTACTAGAGGAAGCAACCTGTGGCTCTCATGAGATGTGGATGCCCAATCCTGAACATCCCAGCCATCAGAATCATGATACAAATGAACCTTTTTTCTTTATAAAATTTCCAGCCACAAGTATTCTTCTACAGCAACACAAAACAAAGACATTGCCCCTCATAAAAGAAGAGGCATTTCCTAAAGTCTTTGAGTTGTACCTTAGCAAGAGAAAGCAAAGCCTTCTGGAAATCTCCAGATGTGTCTGAGGTTATATCTTTGGCCAGATCTCTCTTCAGTTCTGAGAAGAAAAGAAAAACAGGTTTTGCAGTAAACTGGTGATAAATAATGATGAAAATAATAATATCTGACACTATATTGGCTTACAATCCATAATGTCACAATGTTCAATGACTTATGGAACACATTTCAAAATATTATCATTTTTAAATAAAAATTAGAGAAATTAGCACAGGTGAATTTTCTATAGGGCAATGGGAGAAATTTAGATGATACTGTGAATGAAAACTTATGATCATGAGGTTTTTGCTCATAAGAATAAACTGCATAGCTATATATTACCAAATAATTAATTCTGAAATACAACATGCCAGAATTTAAGCAATAGGATGAATAAAACAATTGTTTAAAAGAATAAAACAGAGGTACTTGCTTGAACACGAATTATTTATTTACCTTAATAATTATATGTATCTTATACGTAATATAGTTCAATGACATATGTGTGTGTGTGTGTCCAAACACTACTACTTACTATGTAAAATAATGCTATAATACAAAAAAGTTAACTGAATTTATAATTGACTAGTGCTATGGATATTTGGCCTAGCCAAGTCTTATGTTGAAATTCGATCCCCAGTGTTGGAGGTAGGCCCTGGTGGATGGAAGGTGTTTGAATCATGGGAGAGGATCCCTCATGCATGGCCTGGTGCCATTCTTGCAGGAGTGAGTTCTCACTTTTAGTTCCCAAGAGAAGTGGTTGTTAGAAAGAGCCTGGTACCTCCTCTGCTCTCTCTCTCTTGCTTCCTCTCTCTCACCCTGGGACCTCTGCACACACCTGCTCCTGTTTGCTTTCCGCCATGGCTGAGAGCAGCCTGAGGCCCTCACCAGAAGCAGATGCCAGTGCCATGCTTCCCAAACAGTACTTCTGCAGAACCATGAGCCACATAAACCCGTTTTCTTCATAAATTACCCAGCCTCGGGTATTCTTTTGTGATAACACAAATGGACTAAGACAACTTTAAACACAGGAATTTAATAAGCTATCACTAGACTGTATCTTGATATAATGAAGAAATATGGGCATTTACTTTTATAAATGATGTTTTATCAAACAGAAAACTAATACTAATTCCCCTTTTGATTATTATCACTGATACAATTCTAAGATAAACACTGGTAATGAAATAAGAATTGCAGAAAATGAGATTAAAAATCTTACTTATTTTGATTCCTTTACTAAATTACTCTGAAAACAATATAATATTATCCAGGCTTGGCATGAGAATCAAGCGGAAAGATCCTCTATGGTGTCACATATATTGGGTTGGGAAAGCAAAAAGGCCACTGTGGGGCTCAGGGAAATTAGAGAAGAAAAATGGTAAAAGACTTGCAATGACCTTTTTGTCAGTGTTGAGCATATTATTTAAATGAGATGTTTCACTGAGTAGATAAAATGAGCCATGTCTGGTCTTTCATCCCATGGATCTTATTAGAGATAAAGAGTGAGTCCTTTATGTTCGTAATGGTGAAGTTGAGGTTTCCAACAGAGAATTATAAGCACCTAATTTTTTACCTTTTCAAGGACAAATGAAGACTATTTTGTTTGGAGATTTTTTTTTTTGTTATAGACTCTTTTCAAAACAAAAGACAATGGAACATTTTTATGAAATAAATGTTAAAATAATAGAAAATGTTTTCAGAAAAATTCTTTAAATTCAGTACTCTGAATTGAGGTTTCCATTACAAAAATATGTAGCCATTTGTCCTAGAAGAATATTTTCTATTAAAGTGAAACTTGATGAGGATTGGGACACAATCTCCTTTGTCAGCACCTTGGCAACTTGAATGTCCCCTGGTAACAGTGTGTGCACTCAATAGACATGTGCCAATCAATAAACATTTTAATATGTAGGAATTTCACAGTCCCCATAATTAACATCCACATTCAATTTTAAGAAAGTATATCACATTTCCTCTCCAACTGACGCACTTGTACTGTTGGATGTTACGACTTACCCTCTCTGTAGACTCTGTTAATTTCTCTGATTTCTTTGTTATTTCTCGATGCCAAAATTTCAATCAGAGTGTCTTCATCAGTTCCAAGACCCTGAATTGAAAAAGAACAAAGGAAGAAATGAAGAAAAATCTTTGCCCAAGAGGATCAACTAGTTTTTGTGTCCCCAAATATGTCTGAATCTGTCATTTAGAATATTTCACCTACAATATTTAATAATCACAATAAACTTTATTATTACATATTGTTCTTAAAATGGGTTTATAGCCAATATTTGGGGTAAAGCTATAAAAATGCAGATATGATTCATACAGTGACATAAGGAAGATGTTATGTTTTCATGTATTTATTAATTAATTCATTGAATTATTGGTTCATTCATTCTTTGAATTTCCACTGACAGGCACTATACTGATTTTGAAGATACCATAGTAGGCATAACTAACTTGCCCTATACATTCTCTAGAGGAAAGGAGTTTTGCTTAAACTAGGTGATTTACCTTCATGGCAGCACGGAGTTCATCAGCGTCAAACCGTGCTGGAGTTTTTAGCAGAGCTAAAGCAACTTCCTCGAGATGACCTGTAAGGGCTTTCTTCAGAGCTTCATCCAGGGGCTGTACAAAAAAGATTAGAATCAGACCTCCTAATAAGTAATGTGCTAGGTTATACAATGTGGTACTACCTGATTTTTAGGTCATTTTACTATTGATCCCTAAACCCAACCATCTTTTACAGCTTCTTCCCTTCACATGCAAAAGTGTACCAGATATTTAAAAATGTTATCTTAACCTTTTAGATCTAAAGAGAATAGAATAAAAATTATTGAATTCATTGATAACTTTTTAAAGCATAGGGTTCTCAATCTTTCCTACAGAGGAGAAAAATCAAAGATCAAAACACAGGGGGATGTGTGTTAACAGAAAACAGTAGCAAAATTACTTTTAAAATAATATATTAATAATGTTTCTAATCTTTGAGGTTTGCACTTATCAAATAAGCAGTGTAATCAGATACTGACACTATACAGTTTTCTAATTTCACTGCTTAAAAAACAAAAACTATCCATATTTGGTATGGAAGATATAGCACTTATTTTTAAAGTCAAATTATACATAAACTTTATATTTAGGCATTAAAAAGTTCAATTTAAATTTTAGCAGAAGATACATTTCAATCAGAACATATTCTTTATTGCCAATAGCAATCTTGATGTTTATGTTCAAATCGAAGATTTGTTTCCAGAATACCACATCTGCAAAGAACTTATGCCAAGACAACCAATGCATGAAACTAGTAAATTTGGTAAAATTGATTCAATTACAACAAAGTGGATAAACACGGCAATCCCAGTCTTAGGTGTAATGGGAAAACAGTGGTTATAAACGGAAAGAATTAAATAACTGTGCTTAAGAATCAATGTTTAAGCATAAATATGACTGAAATTAAATGTTTAAATTTACCACCCAACGTACCTTTCCTTTTTCCTGGAGATATGCTGCTTTGATCTGTTGACGCTGTGCATTGGTTCTCTTAGTTAATATGTCAATGATGGTTGCTTCATCCACACCTAGAAATAAAGGGACACCAGCCTTTAATATCAATTTTCTTTATCATCTATTAACAAAACGATTCATTATTGAGACGCTCCAAATGAACTTCTTAATAAACTAAGAAATATATTTAATAAATTATTTCAGCCTAGGAAATAGATGCTATACTACATATAAAAGGAACACTTAGGATGAATTTCATTTATTTGAATGAGAAACGAAAAGGCAATTAACTTTTCCTGGCCTTCAGTGCTGCAGTGTTTGATCCTAATTCAAACTCTGTGAGCAGTGATGTTGATTTCAGCACTGAGTTTTTGCTAGAAATGAGCTGGTAAGGATACCTGTTGCAGCAACAGAGATTCCACTTATTTGACCAAAATTTTCTGAGTGCTCAAGAGGGAAATATGTTTTCATTTGACAAAAAAAAAAAAAAATCTTTTTATCTTCAAAATGAAAAGCCTTTTTCCATTGCTTGCATCTGGTTTTTATTTTTTAATTCCTCTTTTAATTCTGGGATCATGTCTGATTTTTGATAACCATTCAAATGGCCATTCTGAAGTGTCCAAGAGGTATCTGTTTTGAGGAAACACAATTACCTTTAACTGTTATGGCTTTATGCAAGGCAGCAACATCTGCAGATGGATCGAAGGCAGGATAAGGGCTCACTGCTGACCCAGGACCACCTTTGGACGACTTCACAGTTTTCTAAGGATCAGAAAGAAAAAAATTAATGTCCATTCATTGATAGTAATTTCTATTTTAATACTGTAATAATTGAATCATTGTATTATCACTCTACTTACAACGTATTCCTGCTCTACGTTGTCAATAAACCAGGCCTGCTTGAGGAATTCTGATACCATTGCCATTTTTACAGAAGTGTCTGGAAAGAAAATTAGTAGATGCTTTACAAAACTAACGCACCACGCACAAACACCCCCCACTTACACACACAGGATGCAGCATTATAAAACAGCCTTGCCCTTACTTTCCAGGGTTACATTTAGAAGCATAAAAAACTGCAAGACGTAAGTTTTTAAAATGGAGTGTCTTACCCCTAAAGAGAAACACAGAGCCTCCACTCAGAAACTGAGCTCCTTATTGGCATATTCAGTCCTAAACTTTAGGGATCAGACAACTACCACAAGTAAGCACATAGGCTAAAGACAGGAGCTGGTTTTCCTTCACTTCACTGTTCTAAATTTACAGACCACCCACTATATGCAAAGCCCTGAGGGTACAAAAACAGTGAACTATCATCCTTTGCCTCGGGAACTTAGAGCTAGTGTGTGCTCTTCAGAGAAAACACAAAGGCTAAGGAAACTTCTTGGAGGAGGCCTGGGCTGAGGGAAGCCTCCCTTGGCAGAAAAGTTAAAAGAGAATGAAATGGAGAGAAGGCTGTCATATTTGGGAAGTTGAAAGGAGTTTGCTGGAGCAAGAGATGTTGGCAGAAGCTGGAACCTTTGGGAAAACATTAATGGGTTTTTAAAAAGAAAGCAGCATGATTTGATTTCCATTTCAGAATGGTCATTCCTGCTGTATCAAGGAGAATGGCCAAGAGATAGGCAAGATGGAAGATTACAGCCCATTCAGCAGCCATTACAGA
This sequence comes from Indri indri, assembly GCA_004363605.1. Taxonomy (NCBI): domain Eukaryota; kingdom Metazoa; phylum Chordata; class Mammalia; order Primates; family Indriidae; genus Indri; species Indri indri. Next base: position 21,944 of record RJWJ010009084.1, on the reverse strand, counting down.
ATCTATGCAGCATTAATGAGGGCCTGAAGAAAAGTAGTGGCTAGAGAAAAAGCATAATATTTGCATATATAGGTAAAATAGTTGCTGACAATCTGCAGGAGGGATTCAGATTCAAAACTTTGTAAAATATCTGGGTGATAGGTCTCCCCAAATAATTCAGTTTCCTTTTCTATTTCTTAGTATAAACTTATTTCGGCACTTGGAGTAATTTCTATTTTCACCTTTCTTCCTATTTGAGCTGTCTAAATACTAGTCTTACATGTTTTTCTACCCAACACCAAAAAAAAAAAAAAAAAAAAAAAAAAAAAAAAAAAAAAAAAAAAAAAAAAAAAAAAAAAAAAAAACCGGGCAAAGGATAATTTGATACTAGGTTTTTTTGTTCTAACAGGAAGCATTGGGGTGAAATTATAATATGCATACCCTTTTGGCAAACTCTTTCTTAAAAGAAATTTCTTAAGTTGGTTTGACAACATTGTTATTTAATGAAACACATATATTTTTAAAATCTGAAGTATATTAAAAATTAATGTGTTGTCTGTTTTCTACACAAACACACACACAAAGCCATCAGTGATCCTTTTCATCTGGGAATGTGTTGTTCAGAGCCTGTACTCAAAGTCCACACAGATCTCTCTCTCCATATCCTTTTGTTTCATCCCTCTACTGTCATGAATACTCGTGAGGGAGGTTGGAAAGATAATGTTGCAGTTTTAAATTCTTGATGCGAACCTAAATGACTCACGAGGAGGAGGAGTAAAACCCACAACCTGATTCCTTAGCAACATGTTCAGACAAAGTATCTGAATTCACACCTGCCAAAAAATAACTGCAGTTCCCAGTAATAAGATTAAATGCATGAGGGAAATTATAGCCACAGCAGAAACTATCTCCGCTTAATTATCACGGGGATTGTTCAAATTACTATTCTGTCCTCTGTAAGAAGAACCAATATTTTAAGCAGTCATTTAAAGTAATCTCTTCCCTCCAGTAATCGATAAATTTAAAGTTGTTTCCTGAGGTAAACTCATGATGTGCAATTTTGCACAAAGTTTTATTTCCCATTACAGTCTGATCTGCTGCAACCGCTGTTGCCACATGGAGTTTCATATTCCAGCCACTTAATTGCTAAACCCAAAACTTCAAAGCAATTCTGGCCAAGTTTCAGGTATTCAAAATTTCCATTTTCATCATCTCATTCATGCCCTTAATAAGTAGACTCTTCAAAATGAGTGATATAATTGGTCACTTGGCAAAATACTACTCCCTCATGTATGAAAACATGTTCAATAATTAATTTCACTCTTTTCAATTAGCAAAGAAAAACTTCAAACGAGAGCAAAGCAAAGACTAAAGATATTGTCAAATATAATATTAAAAGTGAGTCCTACAACTTCAAAATAAAGTTTAGGAAAACTTTTCCGTACTTCACTAGTTTTTTAGTTCCAAAAAGCACTTGTACAATGAGCAATTTCTTAAAAAAAAAAAAAAAAAAAACTGAGAAAGCCTAGGATAATAATGACATTGTTATATTAATTACATAACACAAAATAACAAAAATAAGGAAGTTGAGCCATTTATTTGACACAAGAGAGTGTCCTTTTCTAAGACAGCTTTGTGACTTACATCTTCTAAGTTCCTGCATTTTAGTCTGAATTATTTGGATGGCCTAAAAGCATAGTCTGGTAAGGAAAAGCAGCCAGTATAGAACCTTCCTCGGGAAATCAATTAGCGTAAAATGGACTTGGAATTCAGCCAAATTCATCGCTAACTCTTAGCAAAGTTTAACCACACAAAGCGTAGTGGCAGGATGTAAGAAATTGCTCTATAGGAAACAGATTTTATCATGTCCTGCTAGTTAAGTGCCCAAAACTAACTGCATGTATTAGCAGAACTTCTGAATAGTTGTAACACATCTAATATCTACCACAGCAAAAAATATTTGAACACGTTTTATTGCTAAACCATTCTGACTGTTTAATACCTACACTCGGCAGGAAAACCAGCCTAGCACAATGAGTGCACAAAAGGTTTTCTTTTCTTTTGACTTTTTCTTGTAATGGTTAAAGCTTGCACTAGGTTTTTAAGGAACCTATTCAATTGAGTTACTTTAGCTCAATATAGATTTCAACTAGCTACCACTGAGCTCTAAAACCAAGTTTATCTCAATGCTTATCATCAGCTAATTTGAAGACGAAATTGGACATTTATAAGCAGGCCGACATATGGAAATTAACAATATTCCACAATTCTGTTAATTAATTATCTTTTTATAAACATGCATTGGCTACCAATCTCAGTTTATCTGTGAATTGAATGTGTAGCTTTCTAAAAATTTTACTGTTTTTGTGTATTTATGTGTCTTAAGAGAGCCCTCTTTAATTTTTCCTTCTCTGTCAGCTTCATGAAAGGCTACTTCCAGAATTTGCAACAGAGGAAGCTGAGTTTTGTAGTTTATTTTACCTTCCTGCTTACACTCTAGAACTATCAGAGTTTTACAGTTATAGTAACAGCAACTACTAGCCCTTGCATGGAACAACAGCCTATCATCATCATGCCCCTTCTCTATTTGGAAAAACTGAGTGTAACTTTTAAGCAGTCTCCCAGTGAGTAGTGGCAAGAATCAAGACATAAATCCATGCCTTCTGATGCCAAAGTGTTATACAGTCTTTTAAATTGGTGACCAAAATGACAATGACAAGATCAATGTTATTTTTAACAACTTACACCTGGGAATCAAATTCATTAACAGTCAACCCATGAAGACTATGGCAGGTTTCACCCTAGCCCTGGGGAGTTTATTTTTAAATGCTTTGCCTTGTACATAGTTTTTCCTCAATATGCATTTCACAAGTCCTTCCCGCACCTTCCCTTGTGGGAGTAGACAATTAGACTATACAATAATATGACTTATAAAGCAGCAATTTATGGGAGGTAGCCTCACTAATGTTTTGCTTCTGGGCTTTTGGACAGGGCGTTCCCGTTGCCCGGAATGCTCGTGTCTCCTCCACACTCACTTCTCATTGCCTCGCTAATTGCTGCTTCTAAGTGAGGTCTCAGCATAGATCTCATCACATCTCCCAGAAAGCCTTCATTAGTTCCTCAGCACCGGATCTGGTGACCTTCGATGCTCTCCCAAAGCATCCTGACTCTACCCCTACATCAGCCCCATCATTCTGCATTGTCACTTGCTATTGCCATATTTCTATCCCCAGGAGCGTTGCATGAGAGCAGTGCTGATATACTATCCATTATATGCTTTCAATCCCTGGTTAAATGCCTGGTATTTAGTATGTCAATAAGGATTATTGAATTAATAACTAGTGTACCATTGCTATTAGTTTGGAAAATATATCTGCACTAATTTAACAAACATCTTCAACCCACAATTATGAGATATAAAAATAAAAATTTAACTGTTGTGGGCCTTACTTTGATTCTCTTAATCTGGTGATCTGACCTCAAGAAAACACTTTAACTTCTCCAGAGGGTCTTCAGTTGTAAAACAAAAATTTTGAAGTAAGTAGTGTCTAAGATCCATTACAGCTGTGAACTAAAACAAAATTTTAAGGCTCATCACCTCCCCCCCCACCCCACCCCCTGCCCCGCCACTGGCTGACCAAAGGAATATCCTAAACCTAAGGAGGTCAGACATGCCTTATCATGCCCCCTCCCTTCTTGGTGACATCCTTTGTAACCCATTAACAGGCCTAAGGGTATGCAAGACAAACCTGCAGGTCCTCAATTTACGCAACAAATCTATGTCCAGTGGCTTATCTCTGTTAAACAGCTCCTTATGTTGAAACATTCCAAGCCTTAGACAAAGCTTCATGTCTTTAACCAATTACAAGCCTAAGAATCTTTAAACCCACCTGTAACCTGTAAGCCCCCGCTTCAAGATGGCCCACTTTTTAGGGCCAAACCAATGTATGCCTCCCACGTGTTGATTTATGACTTCACCTGTAACCCCTGTCTCCCCGAAATGTATAAAACCAAACTGTAACCCAGCCACACCCAGTCCACTGCTCAGGGCCTCTTGGGCATGGTTCCGGGTCATAGTCTTCAAATTTGGCTCAGAGTAAATCTCTTTAAAATTATTTTACAGAGTTTGGTCTTTTTTCCGTTGACACAGCTGTGAAGTATTAATCTTAAATTTCACCTCAAGTAGATGAAAATGAAGAAAATTAGCATAGCGGAGGAAGGCATTATATACATTAAATCTGTTCTGATCTTCCTTATAAAAATCTATTTGATTTTAAAGGAATAGGAAATAGTTAACTGCAAAAACTGTTTGTGGTTTATAATAGGTACATTGATTTAGCTCTGATTTTAAATATGTCATAAATAATGGGTCTAGAGAGAATGAAGAACAACCAGCTCAGCCAGCTAATGTCATATACAGAACTCAACCTTTGTGGACCTTCTGGTTTAAAAAGTATTTAATAAGTGTGAAAATGACTGGTTCCTTAGTAATGTTACTGTTAATTATTTTGTCAACAGCAGTCAAATATTGGCTGTCTGCCAGATGTGGTTGAGGCTGGGGCTAGGGTGGTAAGTATCTTCTGGGAAGAGGCCATTGCAGAATTATGAAACCAGCATTTTACCACATTTGACTCATTTGCAATATGCCTTGTCTTACAGTTGCCAAAATACGTTTCTGTGGAAACAGGAGAACATTGCTTTTTTGAAGTCCATGCAGACTTTCAGTCATAAATAAGACAAGAAAAAGTACATCTTAATTAGGTAGCATTAAACTTTAGAAATCAGCTTAATCTTTAATTAACGTTTAAAAAGGACTAAGAGAAAAATCCTTGGAAGAACATTTGTAATGAACAATAGCCAGTTATGTGGTTATGGTTCGTAATCTCTCACTTTTGCAAATGTATCCATCCAACACCAGTAAAAACTCTTCTGCAGATTCGTTTTGTGCTTTTCTAAGGAGTTTTATGGCCATTAGTGCATTCAATAATCAAGTAGAATAGTTTTTACAGGGCCTCACTGGCATTCCCATAGGATAACATATCTGACATCACCCAGGAAATATTTCTTTTCCCTTTAGGTTTTCAAATAAGCACTTGCAAAGCCTGTCTATGACACAGAGCCTACAGGAAAAGGAATATGGTCACACCCTCTTTAAATGAAACAAGTAATAAGCGGATCTTCTTATTTTAAACGGCATGAGTAAACATAACATTAATTCCAAAATGTTAATTACAAAGGGCATGATTACCGCTATGAGGTCTGAATCTATTTAGTTTTCCTTACAGAGGAAAATAAATTCAGAAAGTCCTGCTGTTTTGAAATAGTTCCTTGCCACTCACTCCTGCCACTTCTGTTTTCCTGGTCCCGCATAAGCACCCACCCTTCCATCATGATTTCCCTGTAAGACACACACAGCTCTTGGAAACTCACATTCCAAGGAGGAGGAAAGAAAAAACACATTCTTTTAAGGTCACCAGAAGAAAAGCACATTCTTTCCTTCTTTTCCATGGTAACTCACCAACAGTACAATGAGCTGGTATTAAGCAAACTTACCATATTTTAAAAATTATATTTCCTTACTAAGTAAAACAAAACATTACAATTTGTAAATCTTAAAATATAAAATACTCGGTGTAATTCTACAGAAAGATTTATCAAAGCATAATATATGCAACTTAGCCATAAATGCTATAGAAGCAGTAACATTTAACATAGTGATGAGAAAAGTTTTCAAAACTATCTAAAAGAAAAACCAAGCCTTACCTGTGTTTCTACCTTCTTCCAGAGAACTAAAGAGAGATTCTTCTCTGAAGGTTTCACTCTAGCAGTGCTGGGACTTCTGATTTTATAGAAGTTGAAAGAAGGCCACACCTAGCAACCAGAAGTGAGTCATTGGCTGCCTTCTGTTTGAAGCACAAGGCTCAGCTTTGTCCGAAAACAAAGTGAAACAAGTCTTGCACAATTACTCACTAAACCAACTCAGCCTGCAGCACAAAGGACAAGAAACAGAAGGACAGATTTTTGTCCCCTCTTTATTTAGCACCTTTGTTCTTCCAGAGGTGATAGAATAAAATAAATTTTCAAGCATAACTCACAAGGAGTAAAACCCATAACCTGATTCCTCATCTTCACTATCAGATTCTACACTACAGTAGGAGAAATAAATATGCAGTGAAAATGTAACATACAGTGATTGCTTTTAACTATCTTTTTTTTTTTTCCTTTCCTTCTCTTTCTTTAGTTTATGTTTTCTCTCTATTCGTAAAGTCAGGAAAGCCGATGAATCATCGTCTTCTAGAAACAGCAAGAATGGTGAGTCATATCTCTGAAGTTGTAGTATGTGGCGTTTCACTCACATAAAGCATTTAACCCGTGATGATCCCTTGCTATTAATGATAATATATTTTCTGTATTCTTTTATTTCCACAAATCTATTTGATACTATTATTGTGGGGGGAAGAAAATGCCAACAGATTATTCACAGTAATATTCCTATATTATTGGTGACTTTCTTTTCTTTTTATGTTTGGGAGTTTCGCTTGCCTTTGGAGTTACATCTGGAAGTTAATTTTGGAAAAATGTTCTTTTAACTTTTTTTCCCTTAATTCTGCCACAAGTACCATGTTTATTGTTGCTCTTATAGGTTTGCCAATGCATTACAGATCCAAATATATAAAGCAATTCCACTCAGTTTATACTACTGGTAACAACAAAAACAACAAAATGAGACTATATATATATATATATATGTATATATTAGGTTGTTATATTTTATAAAGGGTACATGGGTTTTTTTTTCTTTATTTCGCAAGATTGTCGCTGTGCAGGAATGTTACAATATTTCCATTATCAAACTTAGGAGTACAAATGCAGATAGAAAGAAAAGAAAAGAAAAGAAAACCAGATTTTATATAATTATCTTTTTTCTTCTCAGCTGACAATGCAAATATTATGGTATTAGAAATCTAGTCTACATCTATCAGAATTAATGTGTAATAATCTCCAACAAAGTAACTAGTTAGGAGATAATGAATTTTCGACACATACATATGACAGGTGCCAAAAACATAGATTGACGTTTTCTTAAATATTTAGATTAGATGGTTATCCTACTTCAGGATATGTTGACTTCACTGAAATTAGCATTGACAATTTGGAATGTGTAACAAATACTGCAAATCTTAAAAAAAAGTATTTTTACTAATTTTTCTAAATCTGATGTATAATTACCTGAGATATCTATGAGGAAAAGAAGAAAAAGAACAAACCACTAAAGTGCAGCGTAAACTGAACCATAATGCTGTGAGAGAGTTCACCTTTGTACATTGTTTAATGGAAACATCATACAGTATTTTGTAAGGTTTCACAAAGAATAAAAATGAATCACTATTGAGGTTACCAGAACAAATTTCCCTTCCTTACATCAAGTGGGAAATTTCTTATAGTACCCGTTCCCCAATAGTTGCTACTCCATTAATCTTTTCAATTTATAGCTCTAGTTCCTTGTTTCATTGTTCAACTAGTCTACAATGGCAAGGTTCTATTTGTATCAAAGTTTATATATAATGGATTTTATTCAAAAGAAATTAATGTAGATAGGCCTTCCTATAATGCCAGTGCTTTTACTGAATGTCATAATGATCAAATTTTTAGAATTAGCTATGTTCAAAATTTTGAGCCAAACTGGAGTTTTATTTCTTTTATATTTCTTATTTATATCCACAAATTATTTGCAGACAAAAATGTCTTTTATTTTATTTTGAAGGCAGGAAAAAATGCCAGTGAAATATAAATAGAAAATTATTCAGCACTGCATAAAAAAATTTACAAATATATGTTATTTCTCAATTGCCACAGGAATTCCAGTGGGTAGGCAGCCTAGATAATATTATAATATTATTCCAGTATAAAAAAGTAGAAACAGGCCACCTGGTGGCTCACGCCTATAATCCTAACACTCTGGGAGGCTGAGGTGTGAGAATTGCCTGAGGACAGGAATTTGAGGCCAGCCTAAGGCAGAGGGAGACACCATCTCTACAAAAAGTAGAAAAAGTAGCTGGTGTGTGCCTGTAGTTCCAGCTACTCAAGAGGCTGAGGCAGGGGAATTGCTTGAGCCCAGGAGTTTGAGCCTGCAGTGAGCAATGATGATGCTACGGCACTCTAGCCCCAGCAACAGAGTGAGACTCTGTCTCAAAAAAAAAAAAAAAAAAAATTAAAAAATTTGAAATAGATTCAGGGAAATTAAATATGTCCCCAAGGTCATATAGTATTAATAGGAAGTGGTGGAGCTGGAATTCAAACCTAAGGGTTTTTGCTTGTTTGTTTGTTTGAAGTTAATATACTTTCTGTCCTACAACCTACCTAACTAAAAATGTATGCCGATCATTGGCATTAGTCTTTGTCTGAGTTTTCATTCAATATCCTGTTTACGGGATTCATCCATATTATTGTGTACATCATTATTGCATATGTTGTTATGTTTTCATTATTCTCATTCTTCTATGGTACTCCATTGTATAAATATATTACAATTTTTTATCCATTTTCTCTAGTCAAATATTAAGATGTCTATAGAGACTGTGCTGCTATAAGCATCCTTATACATATCTTTAGTACTTTTGTTAAACCATGGGTTATGCATACATTCAACTTTAGTCAATACCAACACATAGCTTTCCAAAGCTGTTGTGCACCAAGTTACACTCCCAAAGAGCAGTAAATGAGAAATTCAGTTATTCTTTATCCTTGTCAATATTCAGTATGTTTCTTCATGTCAGCAGTTCTGGTGTTGTGAAGCAGTTGTGTGGTGGTTTTCATTTGCCTTTCTCCAACAACAGATGACATGGAGCACCTTTCTACACGTATATTGGTCTTTGGATACGTTCTTTCTTGAACTGTGGGTTCAAGTTTTTGGCTCATTTATCTAATGGGTTATTTGCTTTTACTTTGTTTATTTTTATCAGTAAAGTTATTCGTATGTTCTAGATTTGTTATGCAATGTTCAGAAACAGGCAACACTTTCCTGTGGTGTTAGAAATAAAGATGGGAATTGCTCTTGTTGGCACTAAGGCAATTCTTTGGTTCTGGTAGTGTTTTGGTCTTCAATACACTGTTTACACGGCATATGTATTTTGTGAAAACTGATCTGTATCCTTATGATTTTTACAACTTGGTTTCTGTATTCTGTCCTTCAGTTCTGTTCATATTTAAAATAACAAGAGAAACAGCAGGTCTTAGTCTCAAAGTGGACAACAATATCGAACAGGAATCTGCTTCCAATTCATTCATTTTTAATATTTTCTACTTAAAGCAAGCAATGCTAGTTTTCTACTTATGACAGTGATATTTCTTTTTAAAATAAATTTACTTACGTGTGCGCAAACACACACACATACACAGGTACACTCTATGTGCACAAAGTAATTGATCTGATCCAATCAAGGGGTGGTTGCAATCTCGGGCCTAAGAGGAGGAATGGCACTGTGTGTTCTCCAGAGTACACACAGTGCTATTCTCGTGAAGCTGCTCAAAGGCCTCCATGTCAGCATGGTCACAGAAGGGACTGAGTTGAGGCTGTGCGAGAATAGTCAGCACCGATTGCCATGGTCTGGGGCCTTAACGCAGGTCTCACCACTGACATGGTCATCAGCAACTGAGATCACCCTGAATCAAGGATAATATGGTGCTTTTCCTCAATTTTTTAGATTTTTTGAAACTTTGTATTCTGGTATGGCCCAAGGATAAGAAAACAGGTGCTGAAAATTCACTCATATTGAACTTACTGCTATTCCCAGAGTTTAAGTTTTGAACTGTATTTTTATTTGATTGACTACTTAATGGAATATTATATTTTTTCCATCCTAGTGTTATAATGCAAATAGCTACCAAATATAAACAGCTAATAGACTTGCGCTACTATCTCACCTTTCTACTTCTCTATATTTCCTTTTGTGGGTGAAAAATCTTAGAGAAGATAAAACTCAAATTCAGTGATGGCTTAGTATTTATTACCATGTGATTTAGTAAAAATAAATGAAGATATGGTGATAAAATTATTATACTTCTATGAGCAGGATTATGCTAGGATTAGTAATTTTGTATTTCACAAGTCCTTTTTATGCCTAAATATGGAATCTCCATTTCTCTCTACATTATTATAAAGAAAGAAAATAAGACTTTATCACATTCAATATTATCACAAATTTTATTCCAATACATTTTCAAGAAGTTTTAGGGGAGGAAAATTAAGATGTGTGCTAAGGTCAAGAGGTCAAACTCTGCTTTCAGGTTCAAGCTGCGTAAAATCATCTGGCAGTTTCTTACAAAGTTAAACATAGTCTTACCATGCAATCCAGCAATTGTGCTTCTAGATATTTACCCAAATAAGTTGGGAAACATATGGACACAGAACCCTGCACATGAATGTTTACAGCAGTTTATTCATAGTTACCTAAAATTGAAAGCAAGCAAGATGTTCTTCAAGAGGTGAATGAATGAACAAACTGGTACAGTCATACAATGGAATATTATTCAACAATAAAAATAAATGTTATGAGACCAGGAAAAGACATTTAGAAATCATAAATATGTATCGCTAAGTAAAGGAAGACAGTATCACAAGGCTGTATCTGTATCTTTCCCATGATATGAAAGATCAATGGTTGCCAGAAGTTGATGAAAAGAGGCAGGTATGAACAGGTGGAGCACAGGGGATTTTTAGGGAAGTAAAACTATTCTGTAGTTTTCCTACAGCTACTGTAATGGTATATACATACATTATGCATTTAGCAAAACCCACAGAACTGCACAACATGAAAAGTAAGCTCTAATGAAAACTATGGTGGCTAACTAATATTAATGCATTAATATTGGTTCACCAACATAATAAATGTAACACACCAATACAAGATATTAAAATAGGGACACTGAGAGCAGAGGGAAATAAAGTATATAGGAACTCTCTGTATTTTCTGCTCAAGTCTTCTGTAAACCTAAAACTTCTCTAAAAACTAGAATCTACTAATAAAAAAGAAAGTTTAGTTGACTATATAATCCATATAATTCCTAAAATATATTAGGCTATATAATTACAAATATAATAATTTAAAAATCATTATATAATCAGAACCAGAAAAAGTCATATGTGTATTTTAACATACTGCAAGTCTTCACATAATCATTGCCAATTCTCTGGGTTTATGACATGAACAAGAAATTCACATCCTTAAATTTAGTAATGATGTCTATTTCAATTTCTATTTTGACTTAATAGCTCAAAAAGTAATTTAAAACTATTATTCAAACCAGGACAGGTAAAAGAAATAGGGTCTCCATATTATACCATATGAAAAAAATGCAGATCTAGATGGAGCTAAGATAAAATGGAAGTAAATATATAAAACAAACTACCAAAATTTTTCAAGATATTCTGGAAATAACACATAATCTCTGGGTTGAGAGATTGTTTTCCATGGCTGGAAACCGAATATTATAAAAGGAGTAAGAGATGTCCTCAATATAGGCAAAAAGATCCTCATGTGGAAAAATATAAATTAAAAAATCTGTAGATTCTCACTGAAACTTCAAAGTTTTTTTCATGCATTAACAAAGGGCTAATATCTACAATATACCAAGAGTGCTTATAAATTGTTGAGGAAAAAAAGCAAAGCACCTCAATCAGCAAGAAAAATGGGTGAAACATGAATATTCAGAGATGCATATTCAAATGGCCAAAAAGTCATTCAAATTTCCAATAGTAAGGGAAATACTGTTTAAGAAAACAGTGAGATATTGGTATATACCCTTCAGACTGGTAACGATCTCAAACTTTCTATAACACCTTCACTGGCAAGACTATTAGAAAAGGATACTTTAATACGTGCTCATGCTTGTTTGTTTGAAAGCAATTTGGCAATTAACTATTAAAATACAATACACACAGAAAAGAATAGTTCAGAAGAGAAGGAAGCAAACCAAGAGAAAGAAATTCTGACCAAGCAACAGAAGAAGAAAATATCAGAAAGGAAGATGTGAAAAACACTGTGAAAGAGTACAGAATGTTCATTTAGAACGAGGCTTTAAAATGTGCCTTGGATTTGTAAATTAAGAAGGATATGTTGGTCCTAAAGATAAGAGATTTAGAAACATAGTAGAGGAAAAATAGTTTGAGAAGAACTTGGAGCTGAGGATGTGAAGTCAGGTTTAAGCAATGCAGACATACACACACACTTTCACTAAATAGTGGGAAGACAGAGCAGCAAAGTACTAAATTTGAGGTAGGATTGGGAAATATGAATATGTTTCAGGTGGAAGGTAAGGAGCTATTAAAGACAGAAAGTGAAGATACAAGAACAAACAGCACAGATGATGGAACAAGCTTCCAAAAGATTTCAGAGAACAGATGAACCAGTACAGGGAAAGAGTTACTATGCTTAGAGATGAGCGGTATCCCTTCCACCAAGGATCTGCTCATATCCTCCCTTCTTAGTTGAAGATTTGATGGGAGGAAGGAGAAGAACACCTACTAGTCCTCTAATGGGACAAATACAGTAATGCTGCGGGGTAGAGACTGAGAAATAGCATTGACAAGAATTCTCGAAGAGAAGACAATATGAAGAAACAAGGAGAAGAGAGCCATCCACAAGCCAAGGACAGAGACCCAGAATAAATCCAGCCCTCAGGGCCCTCAGAAGGAAGCAAGAATGCTGACTCCTTAATATTGGGCTTCTAGCCTTCAGAACTGTGAGAAAATAAATTTCTGGTGAGTAAGTAAGCCACACAGTCTGTAGAGTTAGGTCTACATTCTCCCATCGTCTTAGGAGAAGCAATGGATGGGTTAAAATGTCTCCCCCATCAAGCAGTTGCCCTGCCATGCCTGCAAACTATGGCTAAAAATTGTCACCAAATCCCTTCATGTGTACCCCCAAGAGTGCACAAGTCCAGAACTGCTTGCAGTTGAAAAATAAATTTATCTGACTAATGAAAAGACAATTTTTTTTGCACTATTTGCAATAAAGAATTAAGTGGACGATAGAATAACTCTTTTGACTGATTTTTGTCTCTCGATGTCTTGAAGCATTGATTATTTTGCAGAGTTTTTAAGACTTTGCCTAGAGTATACAGTTATCCCTGATTTTGACAAGGTCCTGAAGCAAACTGTTTTACTTCCATGTTGCAAGACAGATGTAACTGGAGTTTAAGGGTAAGAGCTAATGCTTAAGTTTTGCGACAACACATAACATTATTATCTACATGCTTCATGATGCCAAGGGACATAAGACCAATTTCAATAACTAAATAAATCAAAATGTTGTGCAATGTCATAATTGTACAGGAATATTGGAAGTAACGTACACATAGCTAGGTAGTACATAAAAATCATTCTCTTAACTTTTAAGGTATTTAAATTTTTACACATCTCTACAAATATGGAGGGTCATGAAATTGCCATAAAATAAGTGTCAAAATATAAGATGGGGGAGGGGAACCTGCACACTTTTTATAACTATGGTTATCTTTAAGCTCAAAGCCAAACATGCAAATTCTAACATTTTCCCTAAATCTGATACATAAACAGGAGTCTTTTGAAGAGACTAAAAATAAGCAAAATGTGAAAAAGAAACAATTCTAAATTCCACATGTGATAACCAGGTTCAGAAGAACCCCAAGAAATTTAAATTCAGCTAGTGGGTTTACAGTGGGAAATCCAGAGAATTAAAGATCCTTACTCTCTCTGTAAGAAGCTCCTCTTCCTATTTGAAATTGTATCCTGTTGCCTGGTTAAGGTTTTGCATTTTTAAGAGGCTGTGGCAGGTGCTTGCGATATACACATTGTAGTTTTATTTCCATCTGGGTGAACAAGAAGTCAGATGCCTAGAGCCGAGGCTTATTTGCTTGTGGACACAGGTAAATTTGCTTAAAGTACTCTAAGTGTAAAGAGAATAAAGGCTTAGCTGGGTGAAGAGGGAGCACAAAAAAACTCACTGGGATTAGAAATGACGGGTTAGGCAAATATTTTTATAGCATTTGATATTTGCAATATGGAAATGAAATGCACATCAGAAGAACTGCCTTATGGACTTCTTAAAACACACTGTCTTCTAAACTTTCTTTAAACTGAAACATCTAAGTTACATGTCTATGTAACTTGAATGTACTAAGTTTAATATAACTACGAGATATTTTTTAAAAAGCTATCGACAGGGTTTTGTTGAAAAAAAGTACTGCATTGAAGAGAACTATTGTGTAGTGACTATCACTACCATGAAAAAGTTTGTGAGAAACTTAATGAGGAATCCATTTTGTGAGTGACTTGCTTTGCAGAAGGAGTTACAAAAGTTCAAGATGTCTAAATGTGGTTTGATGAATCATGACTTTAAAATTTGCCCTGGAGTGGAGAAGTAGGAAAGAGAGATCTGTGGAGAATTGCATAGTCCTGCCTGAACCTAAGTAATGGGAAGATAATACCATTCCTTTTCTTGAAATACCTGCGTATTTTTAATAGGCAGTTCAACTTTAACATGACAGATGCTTAAAACTGAAATACGAGGTCTTTAGAAAATAAAGAAAACAGAACAAGCTTTTTTCAAATTACTCATTTCACTTTAAGGAGAAGTGGTAGAAAGGCCACATTTTTTTTTCTCAAGGGAGTGGGGTGGGACTCAGAATTGCTTAAAGTACTTTAATGAAGGAGCTGCATTGCTTAATAAAGTCCATAAAGTTATTTCAGCTATTGTGACATATCATTCTTTTTTTCTGCTTTCTGTGTGGAGCCTCAGAAGACTTTAGAAGTGATTTCTAGAGCAAGGCATTCTCTGACTTGGAGCTCTCTCTGTTGAAATCCTGCTTGTATTTTAAGACCTAGCTCAAAGGCCAATCCTCTACAGCATAATTTCATACCTCTATAGAAAGGAGTGCTGCTTCTCTTGAAAGCAGACAGCGCATTGGTTGGATCTTGAATACCAAATCATGTCACTTGACTTTGTAGTGTATCTGTTTTTATATTGTCTCTCTCCTGTATTAGACTAAGTTTCTTTAGGCCTCATTTTTACGCATACCCAAATTTTCTACAGAGTTTTTGCACATTGTAGGTGCACACACAAAATATACATTTATTCAATTATTTAGTAAAGTGATTCAACTCCACCCAGTAACTAGGTCTGGAAAGATTTCCAATACTTACGCTTAGTCTAAAATTAATTCTCTTTATTTTTTCTTGGTATAGCTAAAAAAATTCTTCTATACTCTACATAGTGACTTATGATTAATATGAAATTTTAAAAGTAGGTAAATATGTAGTACATTACTCCCATTAGGTAACAACAGACACAGAATAAAATATTCCATTGGTACTGATTTAATCTTAAAAAAAAAAAAAAGAATCCCACTGTCAGCATAAATACTATCTCATGATTATTCTAGCACGAAATTAATTGACTTAATGCTTTATGTATTTGATGTTTTGCAAAAGTGGTAAATCATGTAACTATATGTCAAGATCAGCTATAACATGACAAAGTTTGAAAACTTGTATAAATGAAGCTTATTTTCTTTTTACAATAATCATAAAACCTTATTTTATTGCATTTATTCTTTATCTTGTGAAACATCTTAGGGCCAATATAGTCTATCCCATGCTAATGAGCAAACATCAATGTGATATTTTTGTAGTCCTTTCATTTTCATTATTCTGATTACAATTCTTTCTGTCTGTATAGTACTTCACTATTTATGAAGTTCCAATATAATTCTGTCATGGTTGACTGCCATCTACTTTCTTAGCTCAGCTCAATCACAACATAACGTAAAATATCTTTGGGCTAGATTGATAAACTTTGGTATGCTTCATTGCATAAGCAGGGCTACCGAGAGTCAGAAATAAAATGAGGATTGGAACTGAATTTTCATGACCTTCCATAAGATTTGTATTCAACTGGATAGCCCCCCAAGGTAGCTAATTTGAGATAATGATAGCTTATTAAAATCATACTCTTTGTTAGAAATTTCATAACTGGTTTTGAGGACTTCCTTAATCTCTGCCAGTTTATTCCTTAGTTTAGAGGTCCATTTATATTCACAGGGGATGAGAAATGTCCAAGGAAGGATTAAAATCTACCCAAAGAAGGCCCACACAGATGACAGGGACATAGAATACTTAAGAATGTCCATCACTTTACACTTAAGAGAAGGACCCCTTCTCATATGGAATCTGAGATTCATGAGAGCTTCAGCTGAGTTTTAAAACCCACATTTAAGTCAATGGTGTACTTACCAAAGGTACTAATTCAAATCATTTTGTGGTTAACTCTAAACAGCATACATATGCCATTGATGGTTCCAAAAGAAGGTTTGGTCCAGGTCCTCCTAGAGAATAAAAAGCAATTGCCCAAAACCTTGATAGACTGGAAAACAATATCACATTTAGATCTTCCTTAAGAGAAAAGCAAAATCTGAACATTTATTTTGTTTTATAAAATCAGGAAGACATTGTTCCATGAAAAATAATGTATCTTTCTCTAAAGGCTGGCACCTTGCTTTTTTTCTTTTTATATATTACTGAGGATATTAATGAATATCTTCAATGTTAAAATCTTCTTTTTCTCCTAATAGTTGATCTTTTATTATTACTTTTTGGCTACCTGGAGTAGTGATCTTCTTTCACAAACGTTCATTGGGCTGGTATAAAGGAAATTTACGGTTTCAGGTAGAAATCAGTGGAAGAAAAGTAGGTGTGTGTGTGTGTGTGTGTGTGTGTGTATGTGTGTGTGTGTATTTATATTCGATCAATGCTGAGAATGCACATAAAAATATCTATACTGAACCAATAAAATCATTCCTATTTCTAATGGACCAGTTTAAGCAACTGCCATGTTCACTAACAGCCTGTTGTCCTGGTGTTGTACCTATCTTCAAATAAAATCATATTGTTCAAGTACAGGGAGAAACTTTTTCCCTCAATATTATTTCTGGGGAAGAACACAGAACACAGAGTTTATAAAGTGAGAATAAAAGAATTTAACCTTTTACCTTAATGTCTAAAAATAAGTGAAAATTGGCAGATAACACATTGATTAAATACTGTTTTAAAATTTTCTTTTATTTTTCCTTTCTCAACCTGCAGTTAAAAGCTATGATGGTGCTGACTTGCTTGCTTGCCTCTTCCTCGCCTTTTATATGTCCTCAGCATCACATGTATCCTAGCCTAGTGAGAGCAATTTCTCTACAATTTCCTGAATACTCTTAATTCCCACTTGTGCATATTTGTTGTTTTCACTAAAGATGTCCCCCCCTTTGTTTCATAAATCTTTGCATTCTTAAAGTCCACTTGCAACCCACATTGTATACTCCATACTTTCTGACTCAGTCCTTTGAGAATCAATTGTATTCTTCTTTTATGTTGTTTCATTTTATTATGTTATTGTATTTTATTTTTATTTCAGAATATTACAAGGGTACAAATGCTTTCTTCACATATATTGCCTATGCACCGCCAGAGTCAGAGATACAAGCATGCCCAACCCCCAGACATAATGTACCACACCCATTAGGTGTGAATTTATCCATCGCCTCCTCTCCCTCCCACCTGCCCAACACCCTATGAACGTTACTTCCACATGTGCACATAAGTGTTGATCGATTAGTACCAATTTAATGGTGAGTACATGTGGTGCTTGTTTTTCCATTCTTGTGATACTTCACTTAGAAGTATGGGCTCCAGCTCCATGCATGATAATACGAGTACTACTCAGCCATAAAAAAAAAAAATGATGAATAAATACCTCTTGTATTACTATATTCTTGTTTATATTAGCATTTAATGCTGCCGTGGTCTTAGAAACTCCTTTAGAGCATCCACTGTGGTTTTAATGCCTGTTTAATTTAAACCTTAGGGCTATTATGTTGGAAATTATTAGCATTTCCATTTTTTTGATGACAAAAAATGAGATAAAAATCACAGAATTTTAGATTTTTTTTCCCTAAAGTCTAAGTGAATTAAGTGACACTATTTGAACTAAGGCCAGTTTGTTCATAACTACAAATGACATATCCACCTACCACATGGAACTAGGTTCAATATATTGTATAATAGGTAGTTGAATTAATTGTTATACCTGAATTCCCATTCAGAACCAGGGGAAATATTAAACATATAATTATGAATTAAGAGTAAGATTGTGTTGAACATTATTTTAGTGAATATAATATGAATATATAGTTACTTGTGTAGTTATCTGTATAATTACATATTTGATAATATATCTCTTTTCTATTTTTAATTATTATGGGTACATAATAGTCATATGTACTTATAGGGTACACGTGATGTTTTGATACATACATACATTGTGAATTAATCAAATCAGTGTAATTGGGATATCCGTCACCTCAGGCATTTTACGTATCTTTGTTAGGAACATTCCAATTCCACTCTCTTAGTTATTTTAAAGTATACCCTAACTTATTGTTGATTATTGTCACTTCGTTGTGCTATCAAATATTGTTAATTCTGTCTATCTAACTATATTTTTGTACCCATTAACCATCCCCACTTTTTTCTCCCCTTCCCACTACCCTTCTTAGCCTGTGGTAACTATCATTCTACTCTCCGTCTTCATGAGATCAATTGTTTTTTAATATTTAACTCCCACCAATGAGTGAGAAGATACAAGATTTGTCTTTCTGTGCTTGGCTTATTTCGCTTAATGTTCTCCAGTTCCATCCATATTTTTGCAAATGACAGGATTTCATTATTTTTTGTGGCTTTATAATATGCCATTGTGTATATGTACTACAATTTCTTTATCCATTCATCCTTTGATGGGCGCTTAGGTTGATTCTATATCTTGGCTATTGTAAGTAGTGCTGCAACAAACATGAGATTGCAGATATCTTTTTGATATCATGAATTCTCATCCTTTGGCTTTATAGCCAGCAGTGAGCTTGCTGGATCATATGGTAATTCTATTTTTAGCTTTTTTGAGGAACCTCCATACTGTTCTCCATAGTGGTTGCACTAATTTACATTCCCACCAACAGCATACAAGGGTTCCGCTTTCTCCAGATCCTCACCAGCATTCATTATTGCCTGTTTTTTGATAAAAAGCCATTTTAACTGAGGTGAGATGATATCTCACTGTAGTTTTGATTTGTGTTTCTCTGGTGACTAATTTTGTTGAGTATTTTTTCATATACTTGCTGGCGATTTGCATGTCTTCTTTTGAGAAATGTCTATTCAGATCCTTTGCCCATTTTTAAATCAGATTATTTGATTTTTTCCTATTAAGTAGTTGGAGCTCCTTATATATTCTAGTTATTAATCCCTTGTCAGATGGGTAGTTTGCAAGTATTTTCTCCCATTCACGGGTTGTCTCTTCACTTTGTTGATTGTTTCCTTTGTGCTGTGCAGAAACAATTTAGCTTGATACTATCCCCTTTGTCTAATTTTGCTTTGGGGGTATTACTTAAGAAGTCCTTGGACAGACTAATATCCTGAAGTGTTTCCTCAATGTTTTCTTTTAATAGTTCCATAGTTTCAGGTCTTAGATTTAAGTCTTTAATCTATTTTGATTTGATTTTAGTATATGGAGAGAGATAAAGTCCTAGTTTCATTCTACTACATATGGATATCCACTTTTCCCAGCACCATTTATTGAAGAGGCTATCCTTTCCCCACTGTATGTTCTTGGCACCTTTGTCGAACTTAAGTTCACTATAGATGTGTTCATTTATTTATGGACTCCCTATTCTGTTCCATTGGTCTGCGTCTCTGTTTTTGTGCCAGTACCATGCTGTTTTGCTTACTACAGCTCTGTAGTATAATTTGAAGTCAGGTAATGTGATTCTTCCAGTTTTTTTTTTTTTTTCCTCAGATGTCTTTGGCTATTCTGGGTCTTTTGTGGTTCCATATAAATGTTAGGATTGTTTTTTCCATTTCTGTGAGGAATTTCATTGATATTTTGATGAGGATTGCCTTGAATCTGTAGATTTCTTTGTGTAGTATGCTTTTCAGTGTCCTTTTCAACTTCTTTCATCAATGTTTTATAGTTTCCATTATAAAGATCTTTCACTTCTTTGGTTAAGTTTTTTCTTAAGTATTTTATTTTATTTATAGCTATGGCAAATGAGATGACTTTCTTAGTTTCTTTTGTAGATTGTTTACTGTTGGCAGATAGAAATGCTACTGATTTTTGCATGTTGATTTTGTATCCTGCTACTATACTGAATTTATCAGTTCTTATTGTTTTTGGGTGGAGTCTTTAGGTTTCTCTGGATATAAAATCATATAGTCTGCAAACAAGGATAATTTGACTTTTTCCTTTCCAGTTTGGATGCCCTTTATTTCTTTCTCTTTTCTGATTGCTCTAGCTATAATTTCCAGTACTATGTTGAATAACAGTGGTGAAAGTGTACATCCTTGTTCAAAATCTTAGAGGAAAAGTTTTCAGTTTTCACCATTCAGTATGATACTAGCTATGGGTCTGTCATACATGCCTTTTATTGTTTTGAGGCAAGTTCCTTTTGTACCCAGTTTTTTGAGAATTTTTATCATGAAGAAATGTTGAATTTTACCAAATGCTTTTTCAGAATGAACTAAAATGATCATATGGTTTTTGTCCTTTGTTCTGTTGATATGATGTATCACATTGATTGATTTGTGTATGTTGAACTATCCTTGAATCCCTGGGATAAATCCCACTTGATCATGGTGAATAATCTTTGTAATGTGTTGTTCAATCTGGTTTGCTAGTATTTTATTAAGGATTTCTGCATTTATGTTCATCGGATATATTGGCGTATAGTTTTCTTTTTTCGTTGTGTCTTTGTCTGGTATCAAGGTGATATAGACCTCATAAAATGAGTTTAGGAGTGTCTCCTCCTCAATTTGTTAGAATAATTTAAGTAGGGTTGGTATTATAATAGTTCTTCTTTGAATGCTTGCTAGAATTCAGCAGTGGAGCCACTGGGTTCTGGGATTTTTTTGATGGGAGAGTTTTATTACTGCATCTATCTCATTACTTTTTATTGGTTTATTCAGGTTTGGGATTTTTTTCCTGGTCAATCTTGGTAGATTGTATGCGTTTAGGATTTTATCCATTTCTTCTAGGCTTTCTGAGTTATTGGCATACAGTTTCTCGTGGTTGTCTCTAATGATCCTTCATATTTCTACAGTATCAATTGCCCTTTTTCATCTCTGATTTTATTTATTTAGGTATTCTTCCTTTTATTCCTAGTCTGGCTTAAAGGTGTTTCTATTTTGTTTATCTTTTTAAAAAACAACTTTTTGTTTGATTGATCTTTGTATTTGTTGGTTTCAATTTCATTTATTTCTGCTCTGATCTTTATTATTTCTTTTCATCTGCTAATATTGGGTTTGGTTTTATCTTGTTTTTCTAGTTTTTTGACATGCATAGCAAAGCAGTTTATTTGTAGCTTTTCTACCTTTTTGATGTAGGCACTTACTGCTATAAACGTTCCTCCTATTACTATTTTTACTGCATATGTTTGGATATGCTGTATTTTCATTTTCATTTGTGTTAAGAATTTTTTTGATTTTCTTCTTAATCTCTTCATTGACCCGTTGACCCATCAGGAGCATACTAATTCATTTCCCTGTGTTTGTATATTTTCCAGTCTTCCCTTGTTATTGATTTCTAGTTTTATTCCATTTTTGTCAGAGAAAATATTTGGTATGATTTCAATTTTTTGAATTTTTTGAGACTTGTTTTGTGGCTTAACATATGGTCTACCCTTGAGAATGATCTATGAGCTGAGGAGAACAATGTGTATTCTGCAGCTGTTGGATGAAACATTCTGTAAATATCTATTAGGTCCATTGGTCTATAGTGCAGATTAACTCCAATGTTTCATTGTTGATTTTCTGTCTGGATGATCTGTCCAATGCTGAAAGTGGAGTGTTGAGGTCTCCAACAATTATTGTGTTGGGGTCTATTTCTCTCTTTGGCTCT
>RJWJ010009083.1:0-51160 GCA_004363605.1 Indri indri | reverse complement strand
AGAAAATATTATCCTAATTTTACACGTAAAGACAATGAGGAATGGGAAGTCTAAGTAACTTTCCTGAGGTCCTATGGAAGAACCAGGATTTGAGCATAGTTTGGTTCTAAAGCTGACACTTGTCACTTCTATGCTCTTTTGCTTGAAGAGTCTTTGGAAGAAACTGATAAAATAAAAATAAAATTTTCCATTATATGGGATCTTAGTAATGATTAAATTAGAACTAGCTGTTTCAGGAGGACATTGTCTCCCCAAATTATGTGTCAATTTAAGTAGTCTAACTTTTCAGATGGAAATTTTATTTCCCTGGGTCTTGTTTCTTGTCTTTCCAGATATGCCTTGAATACAAAGCAGAATAAGCCAGGCATAGTGGCTCATGCCTGTGATCCCAGCACTTTGGGAGGCTGTGGCTGGAGGATTACTTGAGGCCAGGGGTTCCAGACCAGCCTGGCAATGTGGCAAGGCCCCCATCTTTACGAAAATATAAAAAAATTAGCTGGGCATGGTGTTGCATGCCTGTAGCCCCAGCTACTCGGGAGGCTGAGGGAGGAGGATCACTTGAGCCTGGGAGTTGAGGTTGCAGTGAGCTATGATGCCACTACTACACTCCAGCTTGGGTGATGGGTGCAAGATCCCATATCAAAAAAAAAAAAAAAAAAGAAACAGAAGCAGAATAATAAAGACATAAACCAAGTGCTGTGGAAACAAAACAGAGAGATATAAACTTTATTTTAAAGCCATATCAATAGACACATGCTAATTAGTAAATATCTCATCTCTATCATTCCAATGTAGCTGGTAGTAAAATGCCTCCAAGTGATGAAGGTGATAACATAAGTTGATAAGAACATATTTAATTTTTCTCATCTGAGAATTTGTCTGAAGGATCTTTCAATGTCATCTAGCTCTAAAAATGGTTATGATTCCATAAAGAACCCTTCCATGTCCTTGTGTGTATAAAGTTTTGTCTTAATTGCAGAGTTAATGCTATTTCCCATTGAAGCTATTAGTGTTAATCTCTATGTACAATTTGCTTATTACAGTAAAGCTTGGCTATCTGGAGACCAGGCATCCTAAAACCTCAGGCTTTGGTCCAGATCTGAAGACAATTGGAGAAAACATGCACAAACAGTATCACCTCTGCCCTTTTTGTTTTTGTTTTTGTTTATCATGGAGACTTATTTCCTATAGCCACTTGACATAAACAAAGGAACTAGCTTAGATAAAATGAACACCCCAAGATTACAGTCCCAGGTTATAATTCATTAGCTCTCCAAGAGGAAGAAAGGAAAAGTAAAGTTTAGATAAAATAAGATTTTGTGTGTGTGAGAGAAAGAGTAGCATGCATTATGTAACTGGAAACAAAGAGACAGGAAGGGAGAAAATCAGAAAGAAGGAAGAGAGTAATGGAAATTAATAGCATCTGATTCTCTTATGAAGCTGGGGAAAATGAGAGTGAGGGGAGGAGGGGTCAGCAATCAAATCAGGAAATCCTAATTAAAAACAATATAATAAGGCCGGAGGGGAAAGCTAATCAGGAAAATCTGCAGTAGAAAAAATCTAGATGCTGGAAAAGAGTGGAGGATTAGGAAAAATGCCCTATCTCCAAGGGCCAAGATCAAAATCAGTATGGACACCAGTAGTGGAGCCACAGATTGAGGTGGAATAAAAGTAAACTGAGATCTAAGATAAGGGAGGAAAGAGTTCTGAGTGATAGCTTATAACTCAGTAGCATTCGAACCTCGTTTTTAGGGTCAGCAGGAACTTTTTGCAGTGATGGACAAGTATGGCTTAAAAAGTCACTGCTGGGATTACTTGCAACCATAGAGGAGCCTAAATACAAATGAAGACTGTACACAGCAGATAAACCGTGATGAACTACAATAAAAAGGCAAGATTCGTTACATGCTGTTCATTATGCAATGATGATGGAAGACTTCCTAAACAGCAAATCTCCATTTCCTAACACTATCGGATATCATTCTGTGTGTGTGCGTGTGTGTGTATTAATGGCATCTGTGCATTGACACTGAAAACTTCCTGACACCATTGATATCTCAATGCAAATTGCCTTGAAAGTGTTATCTCGCCGTTAAACTCTGTTAAAACAACCTATCACATGTACCTTTGACCCAATGAAAGGTGAGATCCTGGTTGAATCCAACTCTTTTTCAATTTCATTCTTGTATCTGTATAGCTGAATGTGATTGGGAAAAAATGAGTAGCAACAGTGTGTAATTTCAAGAACATAAACCTCAACTGAATCCTTAATACCATGCCATAATAATACTATGCTACCATAATTTAATTACTCTCACTCTTCCAAAGTGAGAATCTTCTAAACTTTCTACTTAAAGTATGTGCTATAAGTCTGTAGCATCTTTATCACCTGGGAACAAAAATGTAGAATGAAACGGAAATGCAGAATTTTGGGCCTCGTGCCAGACTTATTCTGCATTTTAAAAAATTCCCCAGGTAATTTGTATGCACATTTTAGTTTCAGAAGCACTGATCTTCTCACCTCTCTCTTCCTTACTGTGTTCAACCCAGACTGGCTTCTGAATATTTCTAAAACATAACCAGGCTCACTCCCACTTTACTGTCTTTGCACAGGCTACTCCTTCTGCCTGGAATGCTCTTCCCTCAGGTAACCACGTGACTAATTCCATCATCTCCAAGTTTTGTTCAAATAGAATCATATCATTGAGTCCTAACCTGACCACCCTATTTAAAATTTTGATTCATTCTTCTTGTCACACATGACCACCCTTTATACGTTCTACATTTTTTCTTTCCTTCACACTCATCACTTTTTAACATACTATGCCATGTTCTTATGTGTTATGTATAGCTACCTATAATTTACTTTATATTTCCCCCTTCTTGAACATAAACACCATGAAAACAGGATTCCTTGCTTATTTAGCTCACTGATGTATTCCAATCACCTAGAACACTGCCTGATTCGTAGAAGGCACTCAGTAAATACTTATCGAATAAAGTAAAAGGAAGATGATGTAGTGAACAAATGCCCAGACCTATGCCCCAAGCTTTAGGTCTTCATTTGGGGCTGCAGTTGAATTCAGTTAGGTTGAAGTATCCTCAATCGTAGAAGGGGCTGACAGAGTAAAATCACCATTCCCAACTTTGTTGCTTTTGTCTAACAAGGTTCTGGTCCAAGTATCTTCTTTCATCTACTTTTTTCATACAGAAAGCTATGCAAAAAAGTGTGTACTTATCTGACTTAATTTTTCTTTCATTCCTTCCTTTCCCTGAGGCCCTGGTGCTCCATGATCAAACTATTTATTTTCTGAACTTTTTTTCTCATAATATTCTCCCAACTTTCTTTTCCTAACTGACAATTATCTATCCCCTGAGGACAACACATATTCTGTGGAACCCTCAATTGGAAAATATTTAGACTTTCAAAACCCACTCACCTCATGTAGTGTGGGTGTCTTCCTTGCTCCTATGAGCTGCTTCCAGACCATTGGTCCATCTCCCAACTTCTTGCTTCTATGCAATCTCATTTTCTCTCCCCTTCCTGGCTGTCATTAATCAACCTGATCATTCCTCCTCGCTCTTTAATGACTGTGGCACTGTCCACTGTGCAAGTCCAGACAGAGAGCCACTCGGTGTTCTGGCCTCCGTGACTTCCAGATACTCAGTGGTATTTTCCACCTCTCCACCTCTGCCACCTAACTTGCATGGTCACAATCTTTATTCATATTTCCCCAAACTGCTCCATTTGTAAAATCACTAATTCAAACATCTTACTGTCAGATGACAGCTTCCTACCTTCAAGCTATCTGTTCATCTACTTCCACTACATGTTTTCTGACATCAGTAGGGTTTCCAGGCAGCAGCTCTCTCTACCTTCTTGCTGTCAGTCATATTCTGTTGCCAGTTCCATCTAAATCTTGTGTAGAGTCCACGGTCCATAATTTTAATCACTCTTTTATCAGTGCCCTTGAACCCCCTTGCCACTTACCTGGCCAATCTGGAAACCTGAACGAACTCACCTAGATCATGTTCCTTTTCTGTTTTCTTGAATCTTGTTTAAGAAAAACACACAATTAAGACTTGTTTAAAGTTAAACTTGTGTCTATCATGAACTTGATTCTTCAGTACCACCTAGGAATTCTATTACGCTTTTATAGTCAGATCACTTTCTGTTCCCTGCAACAATTATTTCAATTTTCTGAATCCTGATGTTTTCTTTTTACACATAAGTCATTTCTACCTATAGCCTACAGAAAGTGAACACAGCATCTAAGCAGTAAAACTTAGGGTAACTGGAGCCGGAAGCAGTATCGGATATTACAATCAAGTAATCTGGAGCCTGTTTTCTGTGCAGGGATAGAGTCAACCTGGAAGCTCCAATAAGCACAGTGCAGACAGGCCCAGAAAGAGTCAGAAGGCACAGAGCAGAGAGAAGGCAACACGGAAAGGCCTTTCCCAGCCAATAAGTGGCAGAGCCTGGCATTTTTCAGAGATTTTGGAAGAAGAGTACATCTTAAATCCCAGAATTGTGCAGACAGTGGAGTAGCTACACATTACAGAAATACCTCTGATAAAGCCTCCAAGGAGTCTGAATGTGAGGAAGCCCTACCCAGGGAGTCTGAGAATTCTCCACTATTAAAATTAATAACCTCAGTTCTACTCTGACATGGGACACAAAAAGTGTGGGATGCAGAAGAGGTCAGCAGATGGCAGCACTAGATGATGAGGAAGAGAATCCAGATGGCCAGAGACAGAACATTTCCTTTGGCCCCCCTGACAAAGGGTTTCCCAAGGAGTGCACACAGCAATGCAATTGTTTGTAATTTTTGACATGCATTCATAGATTCATAGTTTTTTGAATACTGTATAGGACTGTTTTTGTAGTTTATGTGTTCTGTTATGCTATACTAATCTTAGTTCCTTCATATATTTTCATATAGATGATTACTTTAAACAGTTTATTCATTGTCAAATGAGCTACACTTTACATAAGCCCAGTCCAACTGCTAAAAAGTTTTTCAATGCTGACTAAAGCCATTTGTTTTGGTATATTTAAAGAGAAAGAGGATTGATTGTCTTTTTATGTAATAATTGCCACAGAATTTCATAAGCTTACTGGTAATTATTAGAAAATATCATTATCCTAGTATTTTCAATTATGGCAAACATTTTTGAGAATGTTATGGTTGTTCATGAGAAAGTTGAAGTTTCCTATGATGATGGCATGGATTGTTATGAAAAGGAAATCATGACTCATTTTATCAAAATGTTCAACAAACAGAGAGGAAATAAGGAGAGTATCAATGGATGACGACAGTAGAACATTACCAACCATTATGCATCAAATGAGGAAGGATTTTGCATTCAGGAGAAAAAGTAATGAATCCAGAGGCAGCAGTGGTGAGCTAAGGGATCTGGTGTCTTCTGAGCTCTGTGGTACCAGAACCAGGCTGCAGGAGTATGTTCAGCCACTACTTGACAGGTCTTTAGGGGAAGCTGTGCTCCAACTTGGTTTTGGTTAGTGTAGGAAGTTTGAGGAAAAATTGAGTAAAAAATATAGATAAATATGTTTCCCACAGAACTAAGATTCCTGAGAGCACTAGGATGAATTGAGAAGAAAATCACTTTGGGGGAAAAAAAAAGGCAAAATGAAGATATCACAGGTGTAAATAGCAGGATTGAGAAAGTAGCTTCCTATTGTGTCTTACATTCATTGAGTGACCAAGAATGAAAGGGTAAAGGCCACAGTTAAACTAATAGTCTCTGGAGCTGCCCTCTTAGAAAGACAGGTGAGGCTATTAGCATATAGAGAGCGTGCTCCTGAATTCTTCCGCTGTGTTGGTTTGAGTCTTTGGGTTTTTGTACTTTTTTTTTAATGATGAATTTTCCCTAATTTATAGCAGGAAAATATTTGGCTCTTGAGGTTTTTAACCTCCATCTGGGGTATAATCCCAGTTGCTCAATACTCAGAACAAGCTATTGTTCTGAGTCTTTAATATAATTTTAATTATAGTTCTTTATGGGTATTGGTTGGATCCTGAATTCTTACCTCGTTATTTCATTTAACCCCTAAACAATCCAGCAACTTAGATAGTATAACCCATTTTAATGATGAGGCTAAAGCAACAGTTTCAGAAGGAGATGCCTACAAACATTCCTAATTTCTCCTCAGTAGAAGGAAGGCCCTAGGAAGGTAGTCATTTGTTCTTGAAGTTCTGCTCAAAGTCAAATTTAGAGACAGTTTGGAGAAAAGTGCGCCTGCTGTTATATCAGCAGAAGTACAACATCCTCTTCAGAGAGTGATCAAGGCTTTGATGGTTTAGAAATGCACTTTTCTCAAAATAGCCTAATGCAAAATTTTGAAATAATGCAGAATATTTTATTTCATACTCATGACGGAACACATAAACTTAGATAAGTATGCAGGCTAATAAGAAGCTATATGGGCATTGTGTCACTGACATTAAAATTACTTCTAATTTTTTTTTAAAGTAACAGCATTAAAAGTCAAAGGAATTATACAGCAACAGTGAAGAAGGTGATTTTCTGAAGAGTAAGAACAATACCACTTGGTAAAATCTGGTTAGCCTTTTATTTGATAGCTGAAATTAAGTTACGCTATTCAAGAAGTTACTCAGCTTTATGCATTATTATATCTTTATGGAAAAAAACACAAATATCTATATCTATAACCTGATATCATTGGGGGAAAAAGCCAATATCCAGTCAAACTTCTGTATGGCATCATCTGCAATTGTAGATGATAACTTCTTTTTTTCTATCCATATTCCAGCTGCAATAGGCCTTCTTCGACTGTGTTCTGGGGGCAATAATTTGCTCCGTCTTCTTCCAGTGGATGAAGGCTTTTATTCCATAAGAACTGCAGCCTAGGTGGAGCTTCCTCCTTTTCTTGCAGAAAGGATCTCTTCCTTCCTTCAGGCCTGCACCACTGAGAGAAGCTTCGTCCAGTCAGCAATTCTGTCCTGCCAACAATCTTCGTTGTTAACACACTCTGGAAGTCTGTAGAGAAGAGATGGTAAGTGGATGTGGATTCTGCTTATGATTGTGGCTCTATTTTCTTACCCAATATTACATTAGACCTTTAGCAATTTGTTAACATTTTAGCTGAATGCTTCTTACCAGCTCATGTGCACCTGACATCCATCTCTTTCTCACACGCTCGACCACAGGTGAAGCACGCTCATGTCATGTCTTTGCTTGGATTTCAGACTACTTAGCTCTCTGGGGGGTCCAAGGAAAGTTGTTATTTTGCATTTAATTTGGCTTTTTCTTGTTCTCAGGGTGGGAGCAATACTCTTTCCATATTTCTATACCCTAGGCAGAAGCACCAGTCTTTGTAACTTCTTTTAATCTTTAGTATTTACCACCTTGTTCTTCCCCTGCTATGTTTTGGATGAGGTCCTCGATACTATCTTTGACTTTATCCAGTCTGAAGTTTCTTTATTTTTTAGTTATTTTTAGTAATTATGACTTCCTTCCAGTACTACTTATTTTTCATATTTTCCTGTTCTTGATTTATATTTGGTTGTTTTTACTTTCTAATTTTTATGTTTTATGGGTGCTGTTTCTTCCTCTGTCTCTTTGACAATATTAAATATACTTAGGTTAAAGAGATTTTATATTGCTCTGTTGTTTTCAGCTCACTGGGAATGATTTCATCTCTAGAATTATAATTTTTATTAATTTATTTTCTCAATAATAGTTTTTTCACTTATGCTTTACAGTACTAGTTTGCAGCTGTTTCTGATTAGTTGATTTCTTTCTCTTTCTTCATGCCCATCACCTCTCTGCTCCACTTGTGGAAATATTGCATATATCATCTCCAAGCCAGTGGGTGGCCTGTCACATGTCCAGGTTGTACAGTGGCCTCTCACCCTGCTCACAGAACAGACCCAGGCAGAAGTCAACATTTTTATCAGTCCTAATCCCTAATGTCACAAGGGAGCCTGACTCTCACCCTTGGCAGTGTGTAGGATGCTTTTAATCTCTTTAATTTACGGCAGTTGACTTCCTCTTGGCCCCTTAAATTCTTATAGACTTAGAAGCCAGCAGGCCTATAGCTTCAACCTTTCTTAGCACTATGTGTTTCTCTTCTATTTTGGACCAGTGGAAATGTTTATCTTGTCTCTGAACATAACTACTGTATGAGAGTTCATCAGAGGAACAGAACTGATAGCATACATATATACCTGAACAGCATACATAAGAGATTTATTACAGGGAATTGGCTCATGCAATTATGGAGGCTGAAAAGTCCCAAGATCTGCAGTCAGTGGGTTTACTCAGAAGAGCCAATTGCAGAGTTCTAGTCCAAGCCTGAAGCCCTGAGAACCAGGAGAACAGATGGTCTAAGTTCCAGTCTAAGTCTGGGTTCAATGGCAGCAGAAGACCACATCCCAGCTCAAAGACAATTAGGCAGAGAGACAGAATTCTCTCTTACTCCAGCTTTTTGTTCTATTCTGGCTTTCAGTGACTGAATGAGGCCCATCTACATTAGGGAAAGCTATCTACTTTACTCATTCTACAAATTCAAATGTTACTCTCATCCAGAAGCACCCTCACAATCATACCTGGAGCAATGTTTAACCAAATATCTGGAGCACCCTGTGGCCAAGTCGAATTGACACATAAAGGTAACCATCACAACTACTCTGCTTCAATTCATCAAAAAAAAATTGTTACTGATAAAAGTTTGGTGTGGAAAAGATCACTTAAAAACTGAACTCACACTGTCATTTTGACTGGAAATCCAGACCAAATCAATTTTTAACTTTCATTTAGTAACATAACTTGGATAAACTGTACATTAAATAGTGCATAGTTAATAATAATACATGGAATTTTATTAATAAAGTAATGAATGTATATATTATCTGTGGATATATATTGAATTCACAATATATTGAATTTGCATCTTGACTGGAAATTTAGACCAAATCAATTTTACACTTCCATTTACTAATAATATAACTTGGATGACTGTACATACTAAATAGTGTGTAGTTAATAATGCATGAAATTTTATTTAAAAAGGAATGAGTGTATATATTATATGTGGATATATATCTTAGCCCCAGGAATTTCTATGTGGTAATTCACGGATCTTCAAATTTTTTCAAGTTTTTTTACACTCAGCATTTCGGTTTCCTAAGCTACATAGGGGTGATAGCAAATAGTACCTATTTCGTTAGGATTATTGTGAAGATCATGTAAGGAGCTTAGAATGGTGTCTGACACATAAAGATAGATGTTGCCAATTATCGTTATGATTATTATTATGTTTGTATGCAAAATTAAATGGAACGTATGTCTATCTTTGTATTCAGTTACCTATTCCTAGGGCAAAGCATGGAAATTAGACCAAAGCAGTCATACCCTTGTAAATTTTTTTGCCCTTTACTGTTTTTTTCTTATACTGGCTGTGTTGATTGCAAACACTGTGCACCAGGCTCTTCACCACTAGCCTTGTAAACCTAAATCTATAAAATCATGATCAAGCCCATTTATACACATACAAAAAGGAAATTTTAAATATGCCATAATATGACATTATGTTTAGTTTTTAGTTTTAATGATTATTACATATTATATATAGACAAATATAAATATAAAAATGTACATATTTGTTGTTCTAAGTACTGATCAGTCATTTCAAACATTCAGTACCACTCTATGCTACACACGCAGACACACACACACATATTCACATATATAATTTATAGAAGACTTTGAATTTTATGTCATTGAAAAATAGATACTATCAGACAGAAGCTTCTTAAAGTTCCCAACAATTCTACAAGTTTACCTGTATCTACATTTATCTCCTTCCTCTTACCTTTAGTTTCCAGGCCCTTCTACATTCTCGAGAAGGTTATCAATCTTCCTGTCTCTCTATTATCATCAACCTGACCTCCTCTACTAGGTTTTTCCATCAACATTTCAAAACTAATCTCCCCAATAATAAAAACAAAAACCAAAATACCTCCTCTGGCCCGATTTCCCTTTTTAGCTATAAATCTATCTCTATCCTCTTTACAGTCTAAGACATACAGTGTAACAGTATGTAAATCATTATATGAGGCTACCAAGCAAGGTGCCTGAAGCAGCTCACTGGAAGATGAGGCTGAGAAATAAATACTCAACATAATTCATGAGGGTGTATTATTCCCACATTCTCCACTCTTTTGTATGTTGCATTTGATTAGTAACATACACAGATAAATAGGGTCGTATTTTAAATTCTTAACAAATTGAAGGAAAAAGGAGCTCTATTTAACCTCTTTAAGAATGAAAAATGACAAAAGATGAAATGGCCCTTCGTGTGCATGTGGTCATTATGTCTAACCACTTTAGAGTCCCATTCCACTAGGCCCCTCCCTCCACAGGCAATATGTACAAAAGGGAACGTTTCTATCAGGGAATCCTTCTAGGCTGCACATTACCTCCCTCTACCTGTGGGAGCAAACATATAGCACCTTCCAGTGCTCAGAATGATTCAGTTAGCTCTAAGTGGCTATTATATAAACAGAAATCTTAGCATATGAGAATATCTGTTTAAAGTAAAGTCTAAAAGTCTCCTTTTCTTAATTACATCACCAATATCGACTTCTTCTAATACATTTTCCATTGTGAGAGCACTAGAATAAATATGACCTGCTACTTCAGGCTTGAATTCTGGTTTGTGAATTTAAAAATCATAATTATTATTTTAGGTATCAAACATAGTACATTTATTTCTCTGAAGGAGAGAAAATGAGACAGAAATGTGAGAGGGCAATTATCTCTAGCTTGAATCCTAAGATACTTAAATTATCTTTTGTTTCCTTTGCATTAAATATTTATATTGATTTCTTAATACTGTAAGGACATTTAACACCTCTATTTCTATATAAATGACTGGAAGAACACTTTATACTTTCAACTGAAATAGATTATTAAGGGATGGGCACTTGATGTTGTATGAGGAAGTATTTTGTTACTCTAATGTAGTCTATAAATTATAATTGACCATACTTAAAACAAAACACAATTACTCATTACAAATAGGGAAATCCACCCGGAGCCAAATCTTTGCCATTTTAAATCTAAGCCAATCATTTTCAAAAAGGCATTTTCCTATAGCATTTTCTTGCTCTTTAAAAAAATTATTTAAGATTTTTTTTTTTTCTTTAAAGAGCTGACTTTGAACTCCATTTATTTTCTGAATCTCATTTTCCTCACCTTTTCTGGATGGAAATCTTACATCTATTCACTTTCTCCTTAATGAACTTAACATAAACTACTTCATAGTTCTCTTGTTCAAAATGTTCAGTTCCCCTCTAAATTAAAAAGAAATAGTCTTTTCTTGACTTCTGTACATTTTCTGGTTAAAAGCCTAATCTTTCTTCCTTTTTGGACGATCTAAATTTATGTTTTATCTGTTTATTCATTAACATCATTTGTTCATTTTATTCCTTCAAAACAGATATGCACTGAATTTCATTCAGTCCCTGATATTTTCCTTCTCTAAATTTCCATTGCCCTTTTTAAAAAATTCACTTGCATTATTTGTTTCCTACCTGGTTATATGTCTAGATGTTTTCTTTAATCTTCTAATTAAAAGCTCTTCGAAGGTAGTGTCTCTGCCTTGTGTATTTTCATGCCTCTTGAATCAATTACTCAGAAAATTCTATTCAATGAACACTCATTAAGCACCTAATATATGCAAGGCATAAATTTTTAGAATTTCTATTTCAACAGGCCCGGATAAAGAAGGAGCTCAAAGTAGCATAAACAAATTGAACAAAAACTTAGAGGTGGGAAACCACAATTTGTGGTTTTGTGTTATTTACTAATCCACTTCTGCTAGATTAAAGGAACTGGAAAGAGCCTAATGGGAGGAAAACTGGGAACGACGTGATGAACTATTATTATGGCTGTAGTAAGTCTGTCCAACAAGTCGTTTCATCTCTCTTCTTGTGGTAACCACCCTAGGCTTTTCCTACATTGGCCTTTACTGTATGTGTAAATCTTGGTGGGCCACTTTACCTGGTATAGGGTATATCTTGTGTTCCGGGCTTGGTAAAATCAAATTAACCTCATCCTCTGTCACAGAAAGGAACGTGTGACCCAAGCAAAATCATTTAAAGCCCTCCATAGGATTTCTTTTCTGCAGTTAACAAGGTAATTTTCCCTGGGGACGCCGGGCTGAAGAGTATATCTGAAGTTGCTGACAGGCATCCTGCCCCAGATGTGAAGAGAGCCTTTCTGAAAATAAAGCTGAGGCAAGACAAGATGTGAAGAAAGGGAAAAAAGAAAACTTAATGACCTCCATTAAGCCTCCGAATATAGTCGTGGTGAGAGGTAAATGCCCCCTCACCTTCTCAGTTAGATAACCCAATAAATTACATCTCTACTTTTTGGGAGTTTGCATGTTGACTCAGTTGGGCTTATGTTGAGTTTCTGTCAATTGCTTGCAAAGAGGCTAGATGATGTTGAAAGGTAGTCTGTATTTTTACTATGGAATTGAAGACCACTGAACATTTTGAGACATGTAGTAACAGCCTATTCAATTTCTTTTTGTTTTTGTGTCTACATAGTTCAGACACCACCCTCCCCATCTCTTTTGTTTACTATTGCAATAGTTTCATAACTAGCTTTCCTGACTTTGGTTTTTCCTCTCCTTCCCCAGTCTACTCCCCACACTGCTACAGACATACTTTTCTAAAAAGCAAATATAGTCATACTACTTCTTGGCTTAAAGCTCTCCACTGACACTGCCCGAAGGGTCAGGTCCACACTTCATTGCCTGATACACAGTCCCCTCATTATCTGATCCTGCTTATATACAAGCTTATTTCTTTTTTTTTTATTTCAGCATATTATGAGGGTACAGATGTTTAGGTTACGTATGTTGCCCTTGCCTCCCCCCTCCCCCTCCAAGTCCCAGTTTCAAGCGTGTCCATCCCTTGGATGGTGTGACAAGCTTATTTCTTGCCATTCCCCTACATATCTCTCCATGCTCCAGCTTAATTGAGCTGCTTGCCTGTTAAGAATAGATTGTGCTTTCTAGTGAGCTCATACTTTTACACGTTACTCCTCAGCTTGGAATGTTTTTCTATGGAAAGTCTTTTTGTATCATGAATGAGGGCATCATAAGGTCTAGATATGATCTTATCTCAGTGATACCTGTACACTTTAAGTGGGAAGGGATTATATCTCACAGTTCTTTTGATTCTTTAATAATGCAGTAATAGGTACAGATAGGCATTCAAAAACTTGAAGAGTGATAACTCATTCACTGAATTACATTTCTCCAGGAATGTACTGGATTCTGTATGTAAATAGAAATTTCCAGAACTTAAATGTGATTGACATGAGAGAATGTAATATAAATAAACTTTACCAGCACACACACATACATACACACAAAGAAAAGCAATCTTAACTTTCTTAAGAACAATAAATATATACATATTATACTATAAATGTGACTTTAAGTTTAATAACTGCTTGTATAAATTTCAAATTCTTAAATAATTATCAAGAAAAGAACTTTAGAACTCAAGTAAAAGAATATCACCTAGATACACAGTTTAAAATAGTAAAACTTCTGGGAAATGAGCAAATGTGGAATCTAAGTCTTACGTAATAAAGTACCATTGGCTCTTAAATGAACAAAGTATCTTTGAAAGTATGCTATAATTGCTTTATGAACACATTTGGGACTAATATATGGTTGTTCTTAACATTATCTCAAAAAAGTGGGGCCCATGTCCTGTAAGTGTAGCTTTAATGTACTTTAAGTAAGACATACATTTAGAGAAAACTGTCTTTCAAGAACATCTGAGCAAATTCATATGTCATTATGGTCAATTGTTAGCTAAAATTAGAGACAGTCTGTAATTATGCCCCTGAAATTGATTATTAGTGAATCAAGATGACTTCATTCATTCATTCATTCATTGAGTTATTTATAGAGCACCACAATGAGTCAGGCATATTGCTAGGTGCTTGGCACAAAGCAGTAAACAAAACAAACTAAATTAAGTCCCTGTTCTCATGGCACTTATCTTTTGGTGGGGAAAAGAAGAAAATAAATAAACTAAATATAATTAGTTTATAATAACTCCATTGAAGCAAATATAAGAAGTTAAGGAGGCAGAGTGTGAATGGGGAAGAGAATGCTATTTTAGATAGTGGAATCAGGGAAGACATCTTTTTTATTATTTATTTATTTATTTATTTTTAGAGATGGATTTTCACTATGTTGCTCAGACTGGCCTCTAACTCCTGGGCTCAAGTGATCCTCCTGCCTCAGCCTCCTAGTAGCTGGGACTACTACAGGAGCATGCTATGGTGCCCAGCAAGATTTCTTTGAAGGTAACAGCTGAGCAGAGACCTATAGTGAATGAGGTAGGGAGCTTTATAGCTATCAGGAAGAAGAGAGGCCTGGGCAGAGGGAATGGGTAAGTACAAAGGTCCTGGGTGAAAGATTATTTGGCATCTTGTAAACAGGTTAAGGGAAACAAAAGATCCAGAAATAATGATAACACAAGATACATTATCAATTGTATTATGGGAGGTGCAAATTAGTGGCATTCAGAGTAAGGGAAAATAATTTCTGGCTAAGGAGATCTTTGAGGTAATATTTTTGTTAGTTTTTCAGTAGGTAGGGATGGTGATTTGGATAGTCCAAGAGAAGAAATCATTAGAATTGTCCTTGGAGACCAGTGAGTAATATCTTTTGGAAGAAATATAAAGAGTAGGAAGAGGTGTAATGGGAGAGAAAGCTAAATAAAGATATGTGGGGTTGAGAGTATACTGGGTTTTGGATCCCAGGATAAGAAGTTTGTATTTCACATAATAGGAAGTACAGGTTTATTGAGGATTTTCAAAATGGTTTGACTTGGTCAGGGCTAGATAAAAGGAGGGTGGATTTAGCCACACTGTATAGACTGCATGGGGCGGAGGGGTGGCTTGCGAATAGACTAGAGCTGGAGACCGTGCGGACTGTGGCTAAATGGATACTATACTAGTGATCCTAGAAGTCAGGCTCTGTCTTGTTAGCATTAACAATATGTACATCTTTTGTCCAGGTTATAATAAAACACTGCCAGGAAGCTGTGCAGGTGGTCTACTTGGCAATGCCACAACTCAACAGATTATTTGTCTTTACCTTTTATTTCTTTTGGATCAGAAATATGAGCTGTCACTGCCCCTGTAAACTCTTTCTCAGCATATTATTTATATTTAACTCATTTTAAGAAAAATGCATATAATTTATGAGGAAATTTGCAATAAAATTTCATCTAAGCATTACATTTTATTAATATTTTTTCTTTCTAAGCCCCTTGAAAAAGAAAAAAGTGCTAATCTCCTGCTGTGGGTCTTTGGGATTTTCCAAAGAATGAATAATACTCTTGCTTTTTCTTTACTTTAGGAGAATATAATATTTAGTTTTCTTTATATAAATAATTACTAGGGAAAAAAATCTTCCCACTTAATGACCTTCCTGACTGAAAGCACATTGAGTCTACATACTACTGTATTGAGGTGTTGGAAAACACAATATACTATTTACCCTCAGCTTTTCTTTTCCAATATTTTCATTTCTGAGAAAAGAAATTTTAACATCACAACAATTAAGTAATACATATATGCTTATAGAGTTGATTTCTCTACTTCTCTAGCGATTTTTCCCCCCACTCCCACCCAATAGATTTATTTTCATACTAAGGCTCTTTTGAGACAGTATTTTCAGAAAGTGCTAATACTTTGCATATGTGTTATATTGAGGTCTCCTTCCAAATCTACAGATGAACAGACATGTGTGGGCGAATTTCACAGGGTTTTTATTTGTGTTTGACTTTACAGAGAGTTTCAGTATTCTTTCTAAACAGTGCTTGACAAGGTAAAAGGCAGTAAGCTCAAGCACAGTTAATGTCACAACCTAAATGGCCACGTGATTTGCAATGTAAATTAAATCCAATTTGCTACATTTTATTGATGCCTTCATCACCTATTCATGTGTTTATTATTTTCTTTTCTATCTCATTATCCACGTTTAATATGATATTCTATGCAAAAATTAATTAATAGAAGATAGATATACCATAAGAAAAAGATAAAGCAGGCAGGACCTAGAAATTACTCTTAAATCACTAATGACTTTCAGGTTATACATATCATGTATTGCAACCAAATACCATGATCGATTTTTAGCGCTAAGCCCAAATGACCCTATATACATATATACTGGTTGAATCAGAAAAGAAAACATATCCCAAAGATAAGAAAAGTAGAAACACTGAAGATTTACTTAACTTGTGTGCCAAGTACTATACATGCATTATTTGGGGTAATGCTTACAACAATCCTACAAGGTAGGTACCATTATTATCTCTATTTTGCAGAGATGGAATTTGAAGTTTAAGGAGATTAAGTACCATGTACCAAGCAATAACAAATTAAGTGCCAATTCAGGATTCAAACTCAGGCAATCTGATCCCAGAGTCCAGCTCTTAACTGCATACCAACAAAAGAATAAAATAAAAAGCAAAACTTCTTGCTATGTACTTGGTTTTGAGATCAAATGATACGGTATGGTTTTATTTCCTTAAGGTGGGTTGATTAGGGAAGTGGATAAAAATGGGCAAGAGAAGTTTGGCTCATTTGACTGTATTTACAGATTGTGATAAATGATGTTTGTGTGACAAGTCATTTTGGTAAAAATTTTAGGGATTTTTGTAAGACTAACTCATAAAAATAAGGTAATAATGTCAGCTGATAAAGTGTAGCTACAAAAAGAATAAAAACAACCCACAACAAATCTATCTAAAATGAATCTTATCCCATAAATACCAAATATTGGAAATAAAAAATGTTCAGTTATTATATTCAGGGTTCTGATATTAACTTCAGCAAATGCCCACAGCCTTGGTATACAAGAGAGTTTACTAAGCGTTGTATTATGTAAGTTACAATGGATAACTTTATATCATCATTCTTACTTGTGTTGAAAAAGTTTGATTCCTCAGTTGTCAAAATTATGTACTACATCAGATTATCTTAATTGTTTACTCTTATGAAAGTTTAAAAGATTCAGTTAGGTACTTTTACTGAAACCGGAATAGATACCTGTGTCTCAACTTTCCTAGGAAATTCCAGAGAAATTTCGATCAAAGGCTTTAGGTTGTTGAATTAGACAAACTTGGGCAGGGTAGACTTGCTGCAAAAATCAGATAACGCATTTCAGTAGAATGAAATTTCACTTTCTTGGAAGCATTATTGAAATCCATTGGATTTGTTAACATATCACCTAAAGGTTTATTTAAGAAATAAAAGGTAAAAAATGACAAAATAGACTGAACTGTAAAACTGTGTCAAGGAAATATGGTACTGAATTTCAAAGGAATATGTCATATTTAAAATTGTTTTTTAAAATCAGATCAGATATGGTGGAACCTTAGGTTTCCTATTTACTATTATTAATTACTATTACTATTACTATTTAATTAATAGATGAGTTCAGGGCAAGTGCATTCCAAATGTTGGTTATTCTAAAGTTGTTTTTAAGCTGATTTTAGAGATTAAAGTATATATAAGACAGAGAAATATGAAGCAAGCTCTTAAACAGTAAGAAAAAACATTTCTCTAGTTTCTGTGTTACTTATGTCTCGTAGTGATTTCCTACTCATGTATTTTTCTTTCTTTGCTATAATTATTACACGTGGCAATCAATTAATTTAGTGGTTCTGGTGGCAGGGCTCTAGCCCCCAACTCACTTGCATTTAAAAATTCACACAGAAAGGCTAGTAGGAGGTAGGTAGGTGTAAACAATGTGCTGTAGTGAATCACGCCCGTCGCAAGCGCCAACAATGATTAGCTGTGATGAATTCTCAAAAATCACCTATCCAGCGGCAGAAGATGTGAGCGCAGCCAAGAGGGAGAGGCCAAAGGCGGTGGCGTCGCATTTACACTGCTCCCACCAAAGGGGCTACAGCCAACGCTTCAATTCGGAGATTACTCTGCCTCTAGCTAGAGGAAGCAAGGAAGAGGAGAGTGTTTGGTGGCAGGAGATCTACCAAGAGGAAAAAAAAACGAAGAGGCACAGTGACAGGCTGTTGTCTCCAACTCCGAGCTCTCGGTCACCAAGACGAAACGCCTGGAAGGGGAGCGCAATAACGCCGCGATTAGAGAAACTCAGTGCGTCCGAGGCCTCGCGCGGCTTGGCGGCGGTGCCAGTGCACTCACTCGCTGCTCCGAGTGGTTTGGTGAACGTCACACGTGACGCCCGGGGCCCTTCACCCCTCCTGCCACCGCGGGCGGAGGATGCTAGGCTGCCGCGGGAGGAGTGAGGGAGGAGGAGGGAACTTGTGAAGGGAGGGACCACCACCGGCACCACCTCTGCCACCGCCGGACCCGCGCCCCCAAGGCCACCCCCACCACGATCGCGGCTCCTGCCTGGGCAGGGGCGCGCTGGGGAGGGGGTGCTGTGCAATGAACCAGGCGGGGAGGGGTGGGCAGGGGAGGAAATCGTAGTTCTGAGGGGGCAGGACGGGTCTGGAGGATGGGTCTAGCTTGATACAGACTCCTGCACCCGGCAACGCCACGGAGAGCGGGGGGAGAGGGAGAGAGAGGAGGTTGCTGTGTGTGCGCGCGAGTGTGTGCGTGTGTGTGCGTGTCTACAGGTAGCAACGGCGGCGGCGGCGGGGACCGAAGCAGGGGACGCATCTGCAGCCACCTCCCCGCCTATGATTTTCGGAGACCATTGCTCACTTAGCTGAGGATCTGTAGCATCGGGAGATCTCATCCTCTTCATTTCCACGGTTCATGGGTGTCTTCCAGTTTCAAGTGTGTGTCTTGGGTATTTTATTTTTAATTTTTTTCTTCTCCCTCTAAATCTTCTCGGGAATTCTACATATTGAAGCAGGTGGCTCCTGGTACGAAATCTCTGGATACGTTTGGCTTGCCAAGTTTGGCTCTTCCCCCTCCCCTCCCGCTTTCAGAAGCATCTGTGGTGCTTCTCTTTTTGGATTTACATGCAGAAAACGTATATATGTTTATATACCGACCGCATAATATATAAATACATATACGCGTGTCCAAGCGCCTGGTTTTCGTCTCTCCTCTCGACGAAGCGGAATGTTTTGGAGCCCATGGATAACGAGAACAGTATTAACATTCTTTTGAGCCTGTTTTTTAAAAAGGGGAGGGAGCGTGAAGAATTGTTTAACATTCGGCCATCGTTTGGCTGCACACTAAACACCACGAAGTATTTATGGTTGCAGATCAGGTGCAAACGGGGCTTAGAGAGAAAGGTAAGGGAGCTTCCTGCGTCCGCCGAGCTCTGGCGTTTATCTTAATCCCGGGGATTGCCGACAACTTCCTACTCCCTGCCTCTCCCTCGC
This sequence comes from Indri indri, assembly GCA_004363605.1. Classification (NCBI taxonomy): domain Eukaryota; kingdom Metazoa; phylum Chordata; class Mammalia; order Primates; family Indriidae; genus Indri; species Indri indri. The sequence goes on along the minus strand of RJWJ010009083.1, from coordinate 31,745 downwards.
CTTCCCCACCTTCCACCAACCCTGCCCTACTCTCTCTCTTCTGTAAACTCAACCCTTTCCCAATTCCTTTGGGTTATTGAGGGGAGGAGGATGCTGGATGTGTAATCCTTTATTAGAGCTTAAATGCGTTTCTCCCTTTCCCAGACGAGTAACTGAGTTTTCCAAGCCTCCTTTTTAGCGTTTTTAGGAAATAAATTTTGTTATTTTTTTTAAATGCTACCTAGATAACTGTTTTGAACATTTCCAGGTGCCGAGCCCTCACTCTAACCTCTGATGAAAATAAAAGCAATAAAAAATAATGAACTTTAATGAACTGGATGGTTTCTTTGGAACCTCCCCATTTTATTTTATTTTTTTTAAAGAAAGATAACCAGCAAACAAACCAGTACCTCAGGAGGAGTCCACCGTGGAAGAAATGCAGCTTCCGTTTCTTCATAAAGCCAATTCATTTTACTTGTAGGGTAATTTGCTAGAGTTGAGCGAGATGAAGCCGAGTCTAGCGTAGATTAAGAAAAAACAAAAAAACAAAAAAACTACATGACACTTTATTCCTTTTTCAATCCACCCTTTACAACATGGCCAGCCCCTGTTTAACTTCCTCGTTCTGAGGATACGTTTTTCAGACCCGACCTTTGGGGAGAGGTGGGAACTTCCCCTTATTTTTCCTTCTCTCCCTCAAACCTCCATCCTTCTTCGCTCGGCATCTCTCGCCCTGGCACTTTGTAAATTGCCCGTTTTGCCCACCCCTCCCGGTGGGCGTTCTCTCCTCCACTCCACTCCTGCCCGCTCTGTCCTTTCTTCGTTGGGGTTTGCAGAACAGATGCATCTTCTTTTTTCTTGGGCTCACTCTCCCGCCTCCTCCCACTCCCACCCGCAGGTCCCCACTTGCCCCAGCTCTCCTGGCTGCTGCTCCCCGCCTCCCCGCCGCGGGTTGACCCTTCAATCCCTAGTCCCGGCCTGTGGGCGTGCGGGGGGCGCCAAGTCTGCGCGCTGAGCATCGGCGGCGCGGAGAGCGCGCCGGGGCAGCAGCGCCGAGCGCGCGGAGCTGGCGTGGGGAGACACGGCAGCAAAGGCGAGCTGGAGTGGGTGATAGGCCGGGAGAGCCCGTCCGAGCCGGAGAGACCCGGAGAGAAGGGAGCAAGCGAGCGTGCTGTGTGAAGGCTGCCCGAGTCCAGGCGGACAAGTGAGTGCAGGCGCTTCCAAATCCTTAGAGCGGCGCCCAGTGACTGCAGCTTTTCACTCTAGAACTGTGCCCTGGGACCACAGAGACCAAGAGCCTGAAAATCGACAGAGAGGTACAAAAGAAAGAAAAAAACAGATTACGAGAAAGCGGGGAGGGTTTCCTGGCGAAACACGGAGGCTGAGCAGATGGAGGAACAATGCCGCCCCCAGAAGCAAACCCTTGCCTGAACCTTTGGCGGAGCGCAGAGGAGCTGCTTGCAGCTTTCTCCTCTCCCCAGGCCCCCCAGCTAGTCCTGGGGTTGGTTCCGCCTCTTAATTTGACAGGGATAAGAAAGTTGCTCTTCTTCCCTACACCATTGCCTGCGAAGTGGTTTTCAGATCTGCGTGGTTCAAGTCACGATGTCACTCCCTAGATCCCCCGCGTTGAGCAACTAATATATTATGCATTATTGGGCAATAAACTCTCCTGGGAAGAGAAGATAGTCCAAACATTTAAACCGTTCTCCTCTGACTCCTGCCAGCCTCAACACAATGCTTTGTGAGTAGAAGTGAAAAACCACCTGCAGTGAATTCAAAAATTTTTAGGCTGAAATTTTGAATTGGGAACAATTTATTCCAGAGAAGGTTGGTTGTTATAGAAATGAGGGATATTATGTGGCCAATATTTGATTCGTTTGTGATTATTCTAAATCATGATGAGTTGGCCTCCACAAAGGTATTATATTATTTCTTTTTCCATTTCCAGGGCCATAGTGGTACATGCAGGACTTGGGAAACAGGAATTCAGATAGTTAACCCCGTATCTATTACTCTGCATTTTTATAGGTTGTTAATATACTCATTTTTCCTTCTTTTTATACTGAAACCACAGAAGACTATTTTCGCTTAAATTTTCTCATGCTGTACATGACAATCAGGGTCTTAACGTATTTCTCAAAAATTAATTGTGCTTAATTATTAAGAGGATCATAGATATAAAAATGTCACTGAGGAAAGGTATGTGTACCTACCTGTGTTTGAGTATAAAACCGATAAGATTTCTCAGCATTTCTATCAGCCATTGTAACCTAGCAGAACACTAGCTTTTTGAAATGAGCTCAGAAGGGCTATGCATGTATTTAAAATATTAAAGGTTAAATGCAAAAAAAATTAAGTTTACTGTGCCCTTGGCAGAGAATGAATCTAGTCTATTTGCACTGCCAAGTGATTGAGTGATTCACAGAGAATGTGGAAGTTAATCATTACTCAGGCCTTCTGATTACATGGTTTGATTAAAAGAAGTAACTGTTTTCTCTAAGCCTGCTATTCTACAGTTAGTCTTTCCAATCCTCTTAACATAAACAGAAATTGAGGGAGTCAATCTTTCAGCAGACTATCCTAGAGTTCCTGTAGCATGTGTTAAGAAAATCTTCTTTAGTTCCCTCCTCCTGTTGTCTCCCTCCTTCCACCTGCAAAGTACTTTCTGTCAATCTTTTCTTTATTCCCTCAGTGGAGTTTTATTTTGTGAAAATTTCCATTTACATTTAGTTATAACATATTTTCAAATATATATGTTTGAATTGTTTTGACGTTGAAGGTGGAAATACGCTCACAGAAGGTAAACTGACAATGCCATTGGCCCCATTTGTAGGGTGTTAGAAGGCTTGGTGACCCCATGCATCTCTGGATGACATCCCTGAGTCACTGTCCAAAGTCTCTTTTAACTCTGAAATTTGCATATTTTATTCCATTTATACTATTTTCACATGGTTATACAATAGCAGGATCTACACCTCCCTTCAAATTTCCTTGAATTAGCTATTTGGGTTTTTTTTTTAATGGAATAATTAAGTAGCTACAACTAGAGAATACAGGGATAAATCTAAGGCCTCTGAGGATTTAGAAAAATTTTCCACATAAATTTTAATGTTATTGACAACTTTTTGTGAAACAATGTAATACAGATGTAGCTATTATTAAGAAATATCTCTCTGGGTTTCCATGTGTTAAAACAAATAATTTTTAACATCTTTTAAAAAGCATAGTAATGGTTTTTCTCTAGTATTCTTTTTTTATTTTTACGCAAAGGAATTATTTCAGGAATTATCTACCAAATTTAATTTGTAGTTTTTGTAAGCAAACACAATTGGAATTAACAGTAATGTTCAAAATTTCAACAGTTTAACAACCTACTTTTGCCGTATTTTAAAGTTCTTTTTGAAGTGAAGGTTGATGCCTGTTTCCATCTTATTAAATTATAAGTAGGAAGATACAATTACTGAGCTATATTTTGATTATTTGTAAATGGAATCACCCAAGTCTAGTCCACCAGAGGTTTTTTTGTTTTTTGTTTTTTCCTCTAAAATACAGAACTGGTCTTGTGAATTTCTTATTAACAATGGCTAAGGGTTCCTTACAGCCTGCATGCTGATGTTCACAACCCTAGTGACATTCAACTCTTTCCACAATCTATTCCCCAACTTCCCTGTTTAGATTGAAACGCCCTCCACCTGGCACTCCTCACCAGTTTACTCTCAGCCATTCACAAGGCTCTTACTATTTTCCCGAACACTGCATACCGTTTTAGGCTTCCATGTTTTGCTAGTGCTAAGCTTTCTTCATGGATCTGTTCCCCGTCTTCTCCCCCCCCTCCACACATACACACCAAGGATAAGATAGGAAAACATTTTAGTTCCTTAAGGTGGTCTTTCCTCCACCACCCTGCTTCCTTCCTGTATCCATACTCCGAGCTCCTGCAACACGTAAATCATACCAGGAGTAGCCCACCTTTCACACTCCTGACGGCTGGTTTCCTCACTGGATAGTGAGTGGCCAGAGGTCACAAAACATGTCATTTCATTCAGAATGCTTAGCTTCATGTCTGAACATAAGGTAGACCATAAATGAATAATAAATGTATTACTTAGAAAAATACTTGGCTGTGAAGTAACAGAAAACTTGGCTACCAGTGGATTAAGCAAATAAGGCTTTATTTCACAAAACAGAAAGTCAAGAGAAGACAGTTGCTTAATCAGACTTCTTCTTTCACCTTGGTACTTCTCTTCTCATAGTCATAAGGTCAGTGCTATGCCTCCAACCTTGTGTCTCCTTTCAAAGCCCGAAGAAGGAGGAGAGGAAAAAGATAACAGAGTATTCTAGGTCAGGATTTCTCAGCTTTGGCACTGTTGTCATTTTAGGCTGGATAAATGATTGCCTTTGTTGTGGGGGAGTATATTGTACATTGTAGGTTGTTCAGCAACATCTCTAGTCTCCACCCACCAAATGCCAGTAGCACCCCCAGCCCCACCCTTCTACGTAGTCATGACTACCCAGATACTCCAGACATTGCCAAATGTCTCTGAGAGGTAAAATTGCCTAAGGTTGAGAACACTTGCTCTGGAATCAGAAGGAAGGAAATTCACCATTTCCTACTTTCCCTTTTTTCTTTGCATTGTGCTGGTGGTGAATATCTGTTTGGTTTTTGCTTAATAAATAGTAGGGGACCCATTATGAGAAAAAAAAAAAAAAAAAAGAGGAAGGAGAAGGAGGAGGAGGGGAAGAGGCCAAACAAAACTTCTCTGAGCAGTGTGTCTATTTTGTGGTGTAGAAATCCTCCCCATAGCCTTCTATTCTCATATCATTGCCAGACCGTGTCAGATGGCCACTTCTGGGTACCTGAGAGGTTGTGAGATATATTTTTAGTGTGGCATATTGCTACCCAGAACAAAATCAGAATCTGCAAGAAAAAAGAATGGGAAATGGATTTGGGTTTGAAAACGAGTAGTGTTTCCCAGGATGGCGGAGTAAATGAATATGTAAAATTCACCTAAATAATTCAGAAAGGAGAAAAAGTAAAGACAAAATGAGCAGTCATAAAAGAGGGTAGATGTAATTTTTTCACATGTTAAATGTTGGTAAAATAGCTATGATAACACTGTGATTTTTTTCCTCTTTGGATGATATTTTACTTGAAAAATAATTGGGCAGAATGGAGGCATCTTACTCTTCCTAACATTTTTCTTTTCAGATGGCACCCCATCTCCCCCAGTTTACTGAATAAAGCAATAGAATTTGCTATTGATGCTTACAAATTAGATAGTGGTCAATCATGTAAGAAATGTCAAAGGAGATTAAAATGCAGAACTGTTATTTTAATACTCCTTTCTAATGCTCATATTTAGAAATGTATAACATGCTACTGATGGCATTAGGTAAAATAATAGTTTCTTGTACAGATATGTTAGCATGAAGTATAGTAATTTTACATTGGGTTGCTCAATTATCTACCTCAATGTGGTAACGAGTATTATTGGATTCTATTATAGAGAAGAATTCTCCCTTACAAAAATGTATTCACACTGCTATGGATAGCCAATGATTTTGTCTGATTGATTATAACTTTTTTCCTCTTACCTTGTATTTTATTCCCTGTAAGTTTGTTGAATGACAATTTTTGCTCAACTCTATAGAATACAGAAATATAAAAGATGGTGTCTGTTAGGAAGCTTTTGCCTGCAGGTAACAGAGTGCCCAATTAAAGGCCTTAACTCAAAAGACATTCCTTATCTCACAGAACAAGGATTCTGGAAGTGTGCTGATCCAGGGTTGGCTAACTCAGCAGTCTAGGGATGCTCTAGCTCTAGTACAACTTCACTGTAAATCTCTCGACTGCACACCTTGAATTAAGATAAACAATATGGCTATCAAAGGGCCAAAAATCACTTCTTCACACAGCCCCACTCAAGTCAAAAAGGAAAAAACAGTCTTCATCTCACTCATGGAAATATATCTTTTTATCAAGAAAAAAACTTTTCCCAGAGCTATCAGTGAACTTCCCTTTATGCATGTTTGACTAAAACTCTGCCACATTTCACTCCTACCTAATAACTGGCAAAGAGACAATGCATTGAGTGGTTGGTTTTGATTAATCATGGTTGGTCCATTGGGGGCTAGAGGAGAGGTCTGCTTTCCCTTTGCACATGGCTGCCTCATGCTTAAAAATAGAGCTCTGTTAACTGGAAGGAAGGAGGCAACAGCTGGAACCGAGGGCACCTAATAGGCTGTTCCACAAACAAGATGACTGTCCTTATCAAATTTCTTACAATATGCAATGCCTAAATGAAATTAAATGCACAAGAAATAATTAGTCTTTGAATCCATGAATATAAATAGTATATATATTAAGCTGCACGCTTCTGGTGTGGAATGCATGCTTTCATGACGTTGCAGAAAGAGAGAGAGAGTTGTTGGTTTATTTTAATAGTACCTGGAGAATTGGAATATGTAACAACGTGTTCTGCATAGAATTTCAAACACTAAATTTTGCCACATTACATGTCTAGATTAAAAAGGCTACCTTGTCAATTTATATCTGTATTACCATATTATATGAACCATGGTTAAATCAGAACATATCCTCCTTACCAAACGGTCACATGTCCTCGTCTATGTTTGTCACATGATCTCACCATCATAATTTAGGGATAGTATGAGAAATGACTGAACCCTTTGACCTGTTACTCTCTTGAGAAGGACTTGATATCAGCTGTGCCCAAATAAAAACTACTGTTTTTGATAATGGTTTATTTACTTGGAAGGTCGAGGGGAGGGATCTAATTTTCAGCTCACATACCAGTGAGCATCTCTGTCATTGAACGTTAGGACTCTTACTTTAAACAAGGAAGGCTTTATTTCCATTCTTTTGCCTGACTTTATGGGAACTCAGAGCCAGTTTTGTGCTCCATTGAAAACGATGTTCTTAATCATCTTCTTTTACCTTGCTTTATTATTTCAATCCATTTTTAAACCTTAACTTTGTTTCAAGACTTGATTGTTTGGGGGATTTTTGTCATGAGCTGCTTCAAATTATTTTTTAAAAGGAGGAAGAATATAATAAATACATGTAAAAACAAATGGGTGCTATCACATGCCACTCAATAAATGTCTTTTCTTAAATGAATATATGTTTGTAAATTAGATGACATCATGTTCTATAAATTGCTGAGTTTATGGTATGAGAGGGGCAATAGGTATAATACAGTGCAGTAGGATTTCAGGGAAAGGAGATACCATAGTATTTGAGTCATTTTGATGGAGACACACGTTATAATTTTCAGACAGATGGGAAACTAAGGCAGTGTAGGTGAGAGAAAGTATAAAAAAGCTGAACTCATTACACTTACATGGCTATATGAACAGATATCAATTGTGTTTCAATTTTTTCCCCCTAGTCTTAGAATTTTAATAACCTCATTGCTACTCAACAATTTTTTTCCTTGGTATAAAGGAACAAATAAGCTTAACACCAAAGCCACAGCATAAAAGAACCGTGAACTTGGAAAAGAATGAGTTTGATATCTCTCTCTGTTTCAAAGCAACTTTTCGTGGTGGACATGGGCTCTCTTCTTGGTTTACCTTCAACATCTTAGAATGTGCTTTCAGAGCGTCTCGTCATTCCATTGCCAATGCCCTATTTTCATGCTCCACGCCTTAAAGCTGTTTTCACCAGAGCAACCACCTCTAAACTGTGCTCCTTGCCTCCAGGGGAACTGAGTTTTGAATCAAACTTAAAATGGTAATTAGTAACTCCATCTGTGTTTAGGGTCAGAAACAGATTCTTTTCCTTTTTGCTTTAATGGAAGATGAATTTGAAAGCGGAATTGTAGTGAAATGGAGTTTTAAATAGATCCACGTTTTAGTGGGTGCTCCATCAAGTGATGACCATCAGGGGAGTATGTGTTCTAAGCATCTACCTGACTTCTTTCAGCTGGATCTGGATACTACCTTGTACTTCACCAAATCCATTGTAAAATAAATATGGTTCACAGCATTGAGCCTAAGGTACTACAAGTTCCTGAAGCCTCTCCTAAGGAAGAAAATATTTCATTATATTTAATATACCATATTTCGTCAAAACTAAGGAGCACTGATTACAGGATGCATTGTTTTTCATATACTGCAGAAAGAAGAAATACCGTGATTAAATAATTCCATCATGCTTTCCTGCCACTTAGAATTTTTATTTTATACTACTATAAAGAACAGTTTTAGACTTAAATAGATACAGATCTTTATCATATATCGATCCTGTACATGCTTAAAAAGTGTACAATATTAGCAAAATACATGGGTTTAAGAATTCAGAAAACTTCATCCTATTCAGAATATCACTGTTCTGAATCCTTTCTCGACTCATTATCCACTGCCGTGTTTTCCCCACACAATAATCTCTATGTGTTGGTGATGCCCATTTAAGAGGGCTCGGTGACTGTCTTCAGAATTTCATTCCAAGCAGCTGACACTTTCCGAATGATTTGATACTGGTGTTTTGTTGATTTTACTAGAATGTGACAACAGAAGATTTTCAGATGACAACCAGGACACTTATTCCTTCCTTAAATTGTCCTGAAATGTCAGGAGTGGTGTTTGTCTGGTCATGCCAAGAGGAATACAAACAATTTTTACATACATAGTCTATGGCAACTATGTCTCCACTACTGCTTGGCCATAAGGAATTATAAAATGCACTCTGATTTCACAGATGTTAAAGGTATCAGAGTCAATGAGATATGGCAACTTTAATGATACACATAGCCTTATTTTTAAAACAAACTAATGCAATACTGATAATTAATTAACTAAACTAATTAATGTCTAAGCATTTAGATAAGAGAATTTGGATAATAATTGCTAAATAATTCTTAGAGAGTATGATTAGAATCTAATTCTGTCCTTTTTAATTCTCTACTTGCCCTCCCATGATGCAATATATAAAATGTGGCTGGCCTTCCAGAGGGAAATAAGGTAGGATGAGAACAAACCAACCAAAAAACAAAGAAGCAAAACTAGACCAGGAATCAGAGACATTTGTCTGTGGAGCAGACTCCTGTAATAACTGTCTGTGTCACTGCCTGTAATTCCCTTCCCCTCTCTGGGCTGTGATTTCTGCATTTTAAATGTATGACAGGACTAATTAAAATTAAATGTGTTTTCTGGATCTAAAATCTGTTTTGGGTAAAGATAATCAGAAATAAAGGATGTTAAAATAATATGTTTACATACTTTAAGCTGGTATTATAGAAATATAAAGTAGTACAGAAATGTACTTTAAACTGGTGGTAGGCTTAAAATACATAATATATAACTTTAAGATTTATTGTATAATATATGGCTCTAATATTTTACGTGTTTTGATAGACTTATGCATATCTTATTTGTTCTTTAAAATAACTATAAGCAATGCAGAAGGTTGGACAGAACAGAGTTAGGATTTAGAAACTCTTCTTCTCAAACATACTGGATAAGAAAGATTACTGAATAAATCACAGTCAAATAAAGGATATGAAAGTGGGAAGAGGCAAGAAGAAAATGCATTCTCCACCAAGAACAAAGAAAACTTGTACAAGGAATTAACTATCACTATATATAAATGCTCTGCTTAAAAAGAAAGTTATCAGTAAAAGGCAAGAGAAAATTGGCAGGTAAAAATGAAGTTTCCCTGTTTAATTTTATCATTACTGAACTACATACCACTGATTTAAAAAAATATATATATGATAAAAGAAAGAGAAATCTGTGGTTGGATCAGTCAGATGCTACTATTTGTGGATGTATCTTGACAGTTCTTACTGTGCAATTCCACAGACAACAGTGTTTCTTCCCTGTATTGTATTTGAAAATTGCCACTGCTCTTAAGTGGTCGGAAAGCTGGGCACTTACTTTCTGATGAATAACAAGCTCTCCAGAGGTGTGCCACTCTCCTTTCTCTCATTGTTGCACGGTCACCACAGAGAAAATACTGTGTTGCTTCTCACCTACCTGCTTTGCTAGAAAAGGCGAGTTGATTTATAGGGCGTAAAGAAAATCATCCTTTACTTTTTATTTTGGCTAGGTATTACTGATGTTCCCTTTTAATACAATTAAAGTATCAAAAAGCATACAATATAGAGATAATATTGCTGCAAGAAAATAGGTTTTATCGAATTATTAATTACATTATTTTACTCCTCTACTTGAGTCATTTTGTCTATAAGAGAAATATTCAAGATACTAGTTTTTAAGATGGAGAATGTTATTTAATGGCTTAGAGTCTTAGACCATTAAATGGGTTTCTAAGATTATATTCATATTGTAATCACTTTTTTATGACAGAAAGGGAAAAATCGCAATTTTTGACATCAAGCGTTCTGTAAAATATACTGTAAAAAGGAATAATCAATTTCTAAAAACTTCAATAAATTTCTAGTGGTCTTTTCAGCTGAAAAGCTGAAAAGTTGGTTTTAGACAATTATAGGCCTACTTTTTAAGTTTACATGTGACAAAGAAAATAAATGATTTGTCTGATTTATACAGTGGTAAAGTTCAGACCCAAACATCTTGGTCTTCACGTAATGCTTTCATGCATCAATTTTATTTATAGGACAGTAATACATATATAAGCAACATGTATTTTATTTATAAATTATCATGATTATATTGTAATTAGAATTTTAGAAGTACAGGCAATAATTGCCAGAACTGATAGAAAAGGAAGTTATATTTTTAGGGAGATTTAGTAGAAGAGGTGTTACTTGATGGAGATTGGGATATGAATAAATAGAGAAGAGGGAGCAAAGCATTCCTTGAGTAAAAGCAACAAAAATTAAGACTAAGACATGTAGCAGAGGCAACTGGCTATGCTAGAATTTTTCAAAAGTAAACATAAACACACACTCTCACACATTGAGAAATACTCTTGTAGAAAGGAAAGAGAGATACTTATTGAAATGGTAACATCTTATTCTGTGTTCAATATTTTGGCTTAGGAGCTCTGCAGATTGGAAATATCAATTATGTATTTATTCTGAAAAATGGTCCTCAGAAAAATTAGTTCATGTTGCTCATACCATAAGTTGATTTCTACTAGAAAATAAATTAAATTGGAAAATAAAATGGAAAATGAAACTTTCTGAGCATATGTTTGTGCATACAACTGGTTGAAGCAGAATCAATTTGAGATCATTTGATTAACTTGCCATCGAATGAGGATATTCTTCTTATCACAAGCCTGCCTAGACATGGGCTTCTAACCTGAGCACTCTCTCCCCAGGAAGTACTAGAAATGCTCTGCCTCACAAAATATGTCTTCTTTCCTATGCTCCTTTTCAACACAGTACACCAAGCAGTCCTTTCAGACTTGCTGATTTCAAGACAAAATGCCCTATTTGTGTAAGGGGAGAGACTCTATTGGTGCTAATCTATCTTTTAACATCCAGTGATCATACTCACCATCACTTAAAAAATTGTAACATTTCTAAGGTGTGAGAGGTGCAATTTCCAGTGAAATATATTCTTCTGTTTCTATTAAATTGTTCCTGAAATCAACACGTCCCTCCTGACTCTCCTTGAATCCACTCTCCATGAAAACAGCAGCTCATTCTGGGACTTAGGCTAGAATAACCAGCATCTGGGGATTAGAGAGGGAATCAGTCAGAAGAGCATTAGCATGTTTTCTATAGAATTCCATAAATGTGGCCATAATTTCTCACAAATAGGTGCATCACAACTCTGCCAGTCAAAAAGACACTGGGACTGGTCCTGGCATTCTATTTTTAAATGTCGTTTCCTCACCAGTCTTCTGTAAAACTCCAAAGAAACATGAGATTTCACAGAACAGTCTCTCCTCATGGGGCACTCTTTCTACCATACAAACCTTAGAAGAACAATAGAGTGGGGTGATGCTACTATAGGGCAGAAAGAAGACATAATCACCAGATACGTAATAATTTATCAGAGAGATAGAGTAAAAAGAGCATCTTTAAGATTGCAATATCCCTTATTTCTCCTGCTACATTTAAGCTTGCAAAACAGTCACATAGGTGTATGTATGTATGTAAATGTGTATCTATCTGATTTCATTGAAAATTACAGGTGAATGCCTGATATAAGAATGCATAGGAAGAAACAAGACCTTTTCTTGGAATAGTTATTCATATTACATACTATAGCTGAGAAAGGGAAAAGACACTGGAAAAATGTGTTCCTGGCCACCAGGAAAATAAATCCAGCATCCGCCTGTCAGTCTGTGTACTGTTTTGCTTATCTTCATGAATATTATTTCTTTTCCCCTGTTTCTATGCCTGTAGTCAGTCAACAACTTCTCTTACATGACATCTTTTCTGTACTTAAAACTATAATAGAACACAAATTTAAACTTTTTCATTGCACCTTTGAACTACTGCAAAGGCCTTCTAACTGCAAATATCAGCCACCAACAGTCTTGTATAAATCAGTTTGTCTGAGTGTTTCCCTCCCCTATGTGATACTTGGAAAAAGAATGAAACACAAAATGGACAGGTATTGAGCAGGAAGGCCAGGGAGACCAATTTAAACCAACATCATTGCTCGTCAGATCAAGACTAGTTTCATGCCAGATGCTTACTAGCAGGCTTACTAGGAGGATGTTTTAGGGATCTATAGAGAAGTTAAAAATCAGTCCCTGGAGAAAGTGGGAGGTTGAATAATTGTGGCATGGGAAAGGGGCCGGGAAAAATAAGCAAGACTAAGGAAAACAAGCTTGTTCTGCTTCATTCTTTAGCTCAGTTGGTGGTACTGCTGCTAAGTTAATGCTAAATGCATGATTCTGTGTAGCCTTCACCTTTCTTTGATTTAGTTTTTCTGTCTGTAAAAAATATACTAGGAATAGACCTGGTATTCTAATTTTGAATGTCATTTCCTCACCCGTCTTCTTTAAAACTCCAAAGAAGCATAGGGCTGTTATAAGATTAAACAAAATAATATATTATTGCACTTTTGATTGACACCTAAAAAGTGTTCAAAAGTGTTTGTATTATTGTGATAACACTGCCCAGGTGTACACAAACACACTGTGCTCACCTACTAATAGCCATTTATCACATATCTTCTAAGTACTAGGTCAGACATAGCGCTAGGCACGGTGAAGTCAAACACTGTCTCAAATTGTGATGATCCTTTTTTAACCTGGAGCTTTTGAAGTTAAGATATATAGTATTCTACATTCCTGTTTTGGCTAATGCAGGGAAGAGAGGGCTGTTTTTATTTCACTAGCACATGGAAGGAGGGATAAAGCATTTAGAAATGGTGAAATCGGCAGCTTTAAAAAAATCCAAGAACTCTATCAGTGTTAGGATGCGAAAACATTTGAGTCATAGGCTTGCTAGGGAGTGAGTGTTTAATAGGCGCCTTTGTAAAATCTCCAAACTAAGCTGTATCATTTTCTATACATGCTTAAATCTCTTAATTACAAAGCAACTTTAATTATACATAAAGTATGCCACTTCAATCATGTTTTAATCACACATGAAAAAAATTAAATTTATCCCAAAGTTATTTTCTGCATTTTAATTCTGATTTTTAAACTCTGGCATATTCTGTACCAAAAAAAATTGCATTAAGCTAATGTTTATGCTTGCACATAATCCCACACTTTCAAGGCAACACTTAAAATATTCAGAAGAGCTTCACAAGAGGGAGTAGTTTAATTCTGTTGTTGACTCAGAGCCATTGTTCTTCACAGTTACAGCTCCGCTGGCATAGGCTACATATGGTCACTTGTTTTCTCAGTGTACAGAGTGATAATGTATTAACATTCTGGCTGGTGGTGGAGGCTGTGCCATGCTTTGGAGAAATATAGCAGGGAAGATGTGCTGCCTTTTTGGGCAGAAAAGAGGACAAGATCAACGTGGGAGGGCCTACAGATTGCCATAAATTAATCAACGTGGCTTTACACTGTGGTGACTGACCTAGGAGTCATATCATTTCCTGATAGAGCGTAAATTTCAAACATTGGCTGTTTGTGGGTTAGGCTTATATTGAAAGAGTGGTCATTAGAGAAAACTATGGATCACAGCCACAGAAGATTTTGCCAGCTTCCTCCACTACTGCCATTCAGAACTGCTGGTCCAGAGCCTTCAGTTGCCACTTGGAACAGACTTTTTATGATCCTACTTTCACTCTAATCACTGCTATATAGGCCACAGGTCAAGTGGAGTGCTGGGCTGGTGACTGATGGTCGCGTTGAGGTCCATTAGAAGTAGTACTTAAGTACTGTCTTAGGTCATTAGTATTCAGTAACAAGAATGGGGTATATTAGCCAGGGTTTAGTGAACGTGACTTTTCTTTTACTTTTTGCAATTTCCTTTGGTATATACAAAGTGAAAGAACAAGGCCAAGGAAGATACTAAATGTCCATCTCTCTCCTCTTCACCCCAAATCTTACCCCTTATCTATTCTTACTCCGTGTGGAATTGTCCCAAGAGACATTTCTAGGCAAGCAGGCCCTGAGGACTTCTACTTACCTTTCACTCCTTATCTGGGTGACATCTGTAGTTGTGAATAAAAAAACCAACACTAGTGGCAGCACCAGAGGGAGCCACTTCCACAGTTTTGTTGCAAGCATCAGCAAAGCTGACAATAAGGCTTGAAATGCAGAAATATTAAGATTTTATTGTATTTTCTTAAAAAGAATGGCAGAAAAATAGATTATTTGTAAAATATGTTAGTAGCAATTCCAAATTATGGGACTAATGGCGACCACTTCATTTCTCCCACTTGAAATATTTGTGAATGGTAATTTCCTGGCTGAAATCCAGAAAGTAAATCATATTTCAAAATGTAAAATTGTATTTGGAGCAAGAGGTATTCTCTCTGATCCTGCCATTGTCCCTTTGCAGAATACCGTTAACAAGTTTGTATGTTTGAAACCTATGCCAGTTTACTGTTTTTGTAATGTTAATGATGCTACCATAAATAAAATGAAGAATGAAGAATAAAACTCTTGAGATGCACATGCCAGGGCTCAAACACATTCTCTCTGTCTCTCTTTCCTTCTCTTTCTCTCTCCCTCTTCCCTTCTTTCTCTCTGACACACACACACACACACACACACACACACACACAATGTGCACATGTATTTGCACAGGTAATTGTTGTAAAGCATTAGAACCAGGGTTGCTGTAAGGGTATCAGGTAAGCTTGCCTTTGAGTTCCATAATCGGGAAGAGAAAATCAGAACACCAAACGAAAAATAGAAGGTAATCTGTCTTTACTAGCACTGACCTTAATTCATGAAGAAACAGTCAAATGCATACAGTCCTGAGTGAAACTCTCTTAATTACCACTCTTACAAAATATTTCAGAAAAATATATTGATTCCAACTGTCCACTCTTGGAGAGGAGATTTCTAGCTCTTCTCTTGTTTTATCTTGGCCAACTGTAACGCAAATCATAAAAACATTGGAAAGATGGAATTGCTGTAGTTCTTTGAATAAAAATGCTATATTCTCAACACTCCTCAGCCCACCCCCACCTCAGCTTTGAAGATAACATGTCGAAGCATCACAGGTAAATCCCACGACACTCAATCACAAGACAGGATTCTATAAAATAAAAAGATCGCTCTTGGCTCATGTAATGGTACTTTGTTAACCTGATTACATTAAGGTCTGCAGTGCATAATGCTGACAACAAATGCTTTCTTAGGTCCCTTTCCATCTAACAATCATTCTTCAAGAAAGTACTTGATTAATTATGGTTTGTGCTATGGAAAGGAGAAAATGAGGGTGAAGATTAGTTGCACTTGACTCTCTGGCAGTATTTATCCTTTTTTTTTTTTTTTTTTTAGGAGTCTTTCATTCTCTTCCTGCATTGGTCACCCTGGCCAATCTGCTGCCCTCACAGACTGCTCATCCCTAATCCATTTGTGAGGGAAGTGGTTGGAGAAGGTAGTTGGGAATGCAATGTGACTATGATCAAGTGTCCTTCCACCTGTGGGACTTATTAAGAATACAAATTTGCCTCTGAGGCAAGGAAGAGCATACTGTTTTATTTATGTATTTATTTCTGTATTTATGTATGTATGTATTTATTGACAATGTCTCGCTCTGTTGCCTGGGCTAGAGTACAGTCGTGTCATCGTAGCTCACTGAAGTCTCCTGGGCTCAAGGCATCCTCCTTTCTCAGCCTCCTCAGTAGCTGCAGCTACAGGTGTGTACCACCACCTCTGGCTAATTTTTTTTTTGTACAGACAGGGTCTCACTTGTTGCTTAGGCTGGTCTCAAACTCCTGACCTCAAGGGTTCCTCCCACCTCAGCCTTCAAAGTGCTAGGATCATAGTCATAAGCCACTGCACCTGGCCCTTTTTATTTTTTGTTTTATCTGTCTAGCTATCTATCTATCCATCTATCTTTCTGTTTCATTTTAATTTAAAACATAATATTTCTCAGTCTAGAAAGAGGGACCATTACTGAGGAAAGGATCTGCAGCAATTTTTCCAACTGCCAGGAATCTGGCAGGCATGGATTTCTACTTCCTCCAGGAGCCTTGACCCTCAGATATCTAGATAAATTCTGGCCTGGGGCAGCAAGTTGAGTGGTAAGCCTTGGATGTAAAGACATTGGGTGATCTGGTCACCCCATGGGCAAGAGGTTTCAAGAGCCCTCTTCTCCCTGGAAAAAGAATGAGGGAGAAAGCAGCAGCGGTGGTGGTATGGTAGGCAGCTGGTGAAGGCGAGCTCTGCACAGACAAGGTGTCCCCAAAATGCGTCCGTGGCATCTCCATACTTATGTCATACTGGGATGTGTGACATACAGGGACAGGACTGGGAGCCCATAAAGGAGAGGGGCATGTATAGGACCTGAAATGATTATTCCTCACACCTTATTGTCTTCAGCTATGTCTGGCAGCAAACTGGTAGCTGTGTCACTGGCTTAAGAGAAAGAAGGAGGGGATGCCTGAATATTGATTTGAGCATGAGAAAGGATATATTTATTACATAGAACTCTTCTTGGCAGTATACAAAAAGCTGGGCAGGGGGAAGGGCGAGTAGATGACCCGTCCCCTGCTCAGAAATGATTAAATGGTTATGTTTGAATTGGACTGGAGGAGTAATCCTCATGGAGCTAGGATATCAGTGGACTTAAGGGGTCAGTGGCCCTTTATTTGTAGTCTTCTGAGAATTACTGCTATGCTTTGTTTAGCAGAGAGTACATGGCGGCTTCCATTTGCCACCTCAGAACTCTAGTTAAGAAATTAGAACTACGTTGTATGATGTACAACTTTCCCATGGCTAGTTTCATCTTCCCCATTTTGTTTCTCCTTGTGGTTAGTATTAATAGTAAAACCCTTGAACCATGAAAAGAAAAGGAACTGTACATTGATGTCTTTGGGGAGAAAAACGAAGGAAGATTTGGGAATCAGCATCTCACTTTGGAAGTCAGATTTGGAGCAGCAGGATCAAAAGCGGTGAAGTGAGTGATGTTAAGAAGGCTCAACAGGGTGGAGAGCCCCAAAAGACAAACAGGAAACAAATAAAACATCTGGGTGGGGATCCTGGAACAGAGTGGTAGAGAGGCTCCAAGATTTGAATAGCACCATCAGAGAAGTCCACCTGAAACCACTAAACTAATAAATTAAAAGAAAACTCACAATAAACTGCAGAAGAAGACAAGGGGGCAAAAAGTAGGAAACTGCAAAGTGAGCAAAATGTTTCCTTGGTCTTTGGTTCAATGTTTATCAAGCAAAGTCAGAACGTTTGGAGTGTTTTGAAAACCACATTTGTTTTTCATGCAAATTGTGATGATTAAAGCATGATTTCAAATACTTAGATTTAACATCCCTCCAAATAATTATAGTAACTCAATGGTATATGGTTAAATTCTGGACCTTCAAGCAATGCTTTTAGTAAAAACTTCCTTTGTCAAGTGCAAAATAGGCAAATTTACAGCTCCCTATTATATAGGGATTGCTATTTAAATCTAAGATGGCAGGAAGTAGGAAGGGGGGATAATTTAAGGCAACCAGCAGGCATTATGTCTTTCTCTGATCCTTATTTTTAAATTTCTCAACAAGTAGTTTAGCAGTATGAAGACATATCTTGCTGGTTCCCAGAAAAAGTAGGGTGGAAAAAACCTCAGTGCAATGGATAGTGCTTTGCACTTGAAGTTGGATGACATAGATGTAGGTTGATGTAGATAAGTTCTAACTTCACCATGTGTTAATGATTGTTGGAGGCTGCTTAACCTGGCTGAGTCTCAATGTTTTTACCTATACAATGGAAAAGACAACAAAGTCTTGCCTGTTTCATAGAGTAGTTATAAGGATCAAATGAGTCAAAGTCTGAAAAGGCATTTTATATACTATTAAGCTTTATACAAATATAGGATACTGTTGAATACAGCAGAGCAAAAGGCAGTATATTGTAGTGGAGTCAGAAAGTGGAGAGTTCTAGAGCAAACCCTTATAGTCTGAGAAACCTATGTGTAAATTCCGGCTCTGTCATCAAACTATTTAGCTTCTCCATGCCTCAATTTCCCTATTTATCTATTTATAAAGGAAGATAAGGATATCTCTACCATTGGAACATTGCAATAAGGATAATATACATAAAGCATCTGGCACAGAGCCTAACGAAGAGTAAGTGGGCATGATTAAAGTGAATATTCGTTATTACTAGGTGTGATTATTGTGGTTGAATTTATTTATCTTGGAAATGATAAACCCAAGCTTCACAGAAAGGCACCCTGAAGCCCAAGCACTGAGTTTCTATTTAACATTTACATAAGTTTATTTAAGTATGCAATTTAAACTATGGAATGACTGAAATCTGTGTATTTTGCTGCCAACAATGTACAGGAAATACATTTTATTTTTTTGCTTGAGGAATTTGGTGAATTAGAATTTCTAGAATTTAGCATTGTTTTATTGGGATAACTTTATCTGTCTATAGACCTATACATCTGTTTATTTAGTTTTGTGGATTGTCATGTCCTTCAACAATCATCTGTTGTATGTCACATAGTCGTCAAGAGTGTGCATGAATATCACACCGTATGATCAAATCTGTTTGGCCACAATGAAGGAATCCTGAGAATGCCTTTTTCCTATCCCATCTCCCCAGCCGAGTTTGCTGAAGTCTGGAGGCAGGAAAATGCAGTGGTTCACAGACGGTTTACAAAAGAGAAGGGTAGAGGTGTTTCTTTTTTCTCTTTGTCTTTCTTTTTCTTCTCTCTAGCATAGTCCCCTTTTTATTTTTTTCTTCTCTTCTTTTCTACCCTTTACTGGGTCCTGTCCACATCTTCCCCTCCCCTCTCCTCTTTTCTTTACCATCAACATAGGTAATTTTCTTTTAAGACCATTATATTATTTACGTATTTTGAATGCTTGTAATCTTTTGTCACAAATTGTTCAGCTTTTTTGTTACAGTTGCTTATGACTTGACAGGTTTGCAAACAAATTCTTAGAAGTATAATGAATGCAAAATTTATTACCCTTCTGTTGGCCCCTCATAACTCCCAACCTCTGCAGTTCTTTTCCAAAGTGAATGTCCCTAGATCCTACCCTCACTTCCTCAGAGCACAATGACATAAAATCAGAACTGAAAGAGTTCTAGTATATTAGATGCAATAAGTTAGTAAAATTTGACTTCTACTTGGCTTTTGAGGCCTCATTCTTACATTCTTGTTCTCCAGTTGGCAAATGGGTATCTATTGGGCTTGACAGAGGATGGACCCTGAGCCTAACTGAAGAGACTGAGGTCCTGCTACCTGCTCTCAGCACCTCCTCAAGCTAACTGTGCATCTGCATGCTCCTCCGTGCTTCTAACCTCACTATGACCATGTCTGTCCTAGCACTGGATATTTTATTGGCCCTGATTCCCTCCCTGCCTTGCCCCTTGCCCAAGGCTGCACTGTCTGGTATCACTCTCTGATATCAATGAGCCATTGCATCCTGTTGCCATCTGTCTCCTCAACTCTATCTAAAATTCATTAAAGGGAGAACTTGTGGCTTTTAACTCAGTTTTCCTAGTATCAAGCAGATTGAGAGCTTGGCCCTACTGGGTTCTCATTAAATGTTTGGAAGACTAATGGACCACTCTGATGCCTCCCGTAGCAGTTTGTTGCCAGGCTACTGGAACAGATTTTCTTTCAACCTCTCTTGCTAGGTTTGCAAAGATGGGATAGCAAACACTATCTCGTAATGGTCAATGAAGCTGTAACAGAGAGAGGCACCTGAATTCAGTTTCTAAAGAAGAATAGGAGTTTACCAGTTATTGAGGTCTCAAATTGAGCTATTAAGACAAATAAACGCATGACTTTTTCTGGACCTATAGGTAACACAGTACGACAATCCTTTTTGCCCCTTAATTATCTTTATCATTGGACTCTAAAAGCTTTTGCTTTGACCTATAGCGGAGAGAAGATACTGTTTTCTGAATCGCGTGACTGGGCTTTGGAATCAGATACAAATGGGTTCTAATCTAGTATAGTTTCTGGCCATTTCATAAGCTCAGGTACATTAATATCTTTGAGCATCAGTTCCATAATCATTTACCTTAGTAAGTGCCCAATATGTTGATGTAGGATGAGCTTAATCAAGGTTCATGGCATTTCATTCTTAACTCTACTTTTCCTGGACAAATATTCACTCGCTTTCCTGCAAAGTTTGGATACCTTTGACTAATAGCTTGATATGCTAAATATTCCAGGTGGCATCTACCTTTTATTTTCATATCACACTCTTTTGTAGAGATGTTTTTCATGATCCAGATCTTGAAACACTAATATCCATGTCATGGGCATACATGTTGATGTAATTTTGTAAATAGTTTTTCTGGTTCATTTTTGTGTTTGCATTCATCCTTCACTCCATCATTTTTTCACCAGATTCTTTCATACTTTGCCATTTTCCTTTTGCTGATTTTGTTCCTCTGATCATATATTCTTACTCCTTGAAAATAATATAAGGTAAATAATTTAGACATCAAGATGGAATCTCTGGAAAAAATGGCTGATGAAAATTCAGTAGAGAATGAAAATATGCACATGCTATGATTCAGATTGGTTAAGTCAGGGGCATGTTTTTTATGAATATTTTGTTGCAACTAAACAATCAAGATGTTTATAGAATTTGTGTTAATTAAGTCAGAGTTATTTAAACTAAGGGTAAAATTTTCCTTAGCGAGATACAAAGAGTACGGAGGTATGGGGAGATAGGATTAATAGTGGAACTTGACTAGAATTTAAAATTAGATTAATTCATTAATTTCTTCAAGAATATTTATGGTGCTAGGCTCAGTTCTAGGTTCTTAGGCTAAAATGGTGAACTAAACAGAAAAAAATTCTCATACTCATAGGGCTCACATTCTACTTTAGGGGAGATAGACTATAAAAAAATAAATAAATAACTTGTATTAAGTATTACAGTTGACACATTCCTTTATATCACAAGGTGCTACCTATAGTCTTACAAATTACCTTTGTAACTAGTCATTCATGTCATTAAATTTAAATATCCTATTAAAGTTTAAGAGAGTTCATGTAAGTAGAAAGTAAATTAAAAAATAAATTTTCTGATTTTTTAGTGGTCTTTCCAGTTTAAGACTATAGAATTTAATAATCACTTAAAAATTCACTAATTAGAGCTATTTTAAAAAGTTCTTGATGTATAATACTTCAGCTCAATTCTCTAAATAATCTACTTACATTAGAAAATAATGTTTTCCTATTTTGCTTAATTATCTGAATCATATACACATTTCTGTAATACTTTGTTGACAACATTTTCTTTATAAAATTAGTAATTAATATTTTCTTGTCATTATGTAGATTTAAATACTCTCTTAGAAAATATGTATCAAATACTAATACTCATTATTTTGGGTTGCTTAATTATTATATATTACACAGAAATAATAATTTATAACAGATTGTTTATAATGATGACTTGCAATTTCAAAGACATGATCCTTGAGTCTCTATCAGTTTTGTAATTCTTTTGTAACTTATAAATAGTTCTTCTACATGTAACTTGCATAACAGATATTGCAATACAAAATGTGAAGGGGATACACAATTTGAAAACTTAAATTAACTACATCCTTTAGATGTTTTATTTCTTCTTTAAATTTTTCTGTAAATTTTCTGCTTCCCTATTTTACTTACAACTTTTTATGGCTTTTATTATTTTTATTAACTAAGAAATACTCATTTTATACTAATTATGAAAAGCAGTTGATCTGATAGAAAAAACATGGAATGCTATCATTGCAAAGTAACTCCTTTTATCATCCAGTCTTTCTCTGACTTTCCCTCTCTCTAGTGTTTGAATGTATGTGTGTGTGTGTGTGTGTGTGTGTGTGTGTGTGTGTGTGTGTATGAATTGGAGCTTCTTTATGTGTTCTTTCTTTCTTTCCTCTTCCTCCTTTTAGGATCCTCTCTTTGTCCTTTTTATTTTATTTTATTTTATTTATTTATTTCAAAATATTAAGGGGGTACAAATGTTTTTGTTACATGGCTTGAGTGAGGGCTATAAATGTGCGCATCACCCAAATAGTGTTCATTGTACCTGTTAGGTAGGTTTTTCCCCTTCACCTTCTCCCCACTCCCCTCTGCTTGAATTTCAATGATTTTTGCTTCCCTTTGTGCACTCGTATGCCCATTGGTTAGTTCCAATTTATTAGAGAGTACATGTGGTGTTTGTTTTTCCATTCTTGAGATACTCCTCTTAGGATAATGGTTCCCAATTCCTTTCAAATTGCTGCAAAAGGCAGTAATTCATCCTTTTTTATGGCTAAGTAGTACTCCCTGGTGTACACAAATCACATTTTGTTAATCAACTCATGAATTGATGGGTACTTGGGTTGATTCTAGATCTGATCCAGCAATCCCACTACTGTGTATCTACCCAAAGGAAAAGAAGTAATTTTTATCAAAAAGGCACCTGCACTCAAATCTTTATTGTAGCACAGTTCACAATTGCAAAGCTCTGGAATCAACTCTCTTTGTCCTCAGCCTTTCAGAATTTGATTGTTATACACCTCTGGATAGTTTTTCTTGGGTTGAATCTGGTTGGTGATCTTTGACTTTCTAGTGCCTAGATATTACTATTTATATATTTTTTAGATTTAGAAAGTTTTCTGTTTTTATTTTGTTGAATAAACTTTCTACTCCTTGCTCTTTTCCCACTCCATCTTGTAGGTCGATGACTCTTAGATTTGCTCTTTTGAGGTTATCCTCTAGATTTGTTAGCGTTCTTTGTTTCTTTTCATTCTTTTCCTTTTCCTTTTCCTTTTTTCCCCCTCTGGCTCTTTATTTTCAAATAGCTTGTATTTGAGCTCACTGTTTCTTCTGCCTGATCAATTCTGTTGTTGAGACTCCCTAATGCATTTTTCAGTTCAGCCATTTTATTTCTCAGCTCTAGGATTTCTGTTTTATTTTATTATTTCAATTTATGTTAAATTTCTGAATTGATTTTCTGTATTATCTTCGGGTTTACCAAGTATCCTCAAAACTGCTGTTTGAACTCTTGATCTGGGAGCTAATATATTTCTATCTTCTTAGGGTTAATCATCAACTCCTTTTTTGTCCATTTGGGGAGGTCATGGTTCCCTTTTTGCTCTTGTTTCTTATGAACATACATCTGTGTGTTCAAAATGAAGGCTTAGGTATTTATTCCAGTCTTTGCTGTCTGGCTTGGTTTGGTCTTTCTAGAATATGTCTGTCTAGAGTCCTGTGCAAGTTGCATGCCCTTAGCTCAAGATCGCTGCCTCTTTTTTGGCACTAGATGGCACCCTAAACCCAGGTTTGCCACAGGTCTTGCAAAAAATTTGGAGTGCTTGGTGTCCCAAATTGGGATTGGGAGAATCTTAAGAGATGTCTCAGCTATGTGGGGAGAATGGCTAAAGGCCATACCCAGTGGACCCATGAGGCATGCGTCCTATACAGTGTGTGCTACTGAACAGCCTCTGTGATTTGGTGTCTCCTTTGGCTGAGATGAAGAGCAGTCACTGAGCTTTGTACACTGGCTGTTGCTAACCTGACCCTCACTGTTTGTTTCTATCTGCCCTCAGGAGCTTCTATTCTATAGGCATTTGTGATGCTGCCCATCGGTTGATGCAGGAATGGTTTTCCTGCAAAGGAGCCCAACATGGTAGGGAAACTGATTCTGTCTTGATCTCACTTTTCCAGTGTAAACCATGAGCCCTGGGGGACTTTTCTGCATAGTGCCTGACAGCTTGGGGGAGGGGCATTGCAGCTACCTACCTCTGCTCATGGTTTTTCACTTCTCTGTACTACCCAGGATTGTCACAGCCTCCATTTTGAGTTTTGGGATAGTCCTGGTGCTAATCTTGACATTGGATAGTTGTTTGTTTGTTTTCTCTGGGAAATAATAAAGCCAGATTGTTCCTATTTCACCAGTTTGCTGACTTCAATCACTTGACACTTTTAAGGATTATAGGAAAGTTGTTTTGTAGTCCCTTAGTTTGGGTTTATCTGATGTTTTTCATGATTAGCTTTATAGCCTGCATCTTTGGGAAGAATACCACAGAAGTGACGCTGTGCTCTTCTCACTGCATCCTATCAGGTGACTCTTGATTAAGGTGATATCTGCCAGTCTTCTCCCCTGTAAAGGTACACTTTTCCCCTTTGTAATTAATGAGAATTTTGGAGAAGATATGTTAGTTTTAAATACTATGTGGATATTTCATGCCCAGCTAACTTTTAATTAATTAATTGACTAATTTATATCAGTATGTGTTCATGATATTTTATTTTATTTAATGAGTTACAATTAATTACTATCATTTTATTTTTCATCCTCAATTTTTCTCCTATTTGACCAGTAGAAGCACTTTAGAGTGGATTGTGTGGTCTTTTAACATGCCCCTGTCGTACCTGGAGCACTCCCTTGCTTTCTGGCACAGTAAGATGTTTTAGGATCATCCCCTGCCTTTCTTTATCCAACCCTAGAACCAGTCATTTCTCCAGGAGCTTCTGTTTCCTATTTTAAAAAATCTACCCTTTATTTTGTTTCTTTGGGGAAAAGAGAAGTTTGAGCAAATATGAAGTTAATTATTTGTTTTTAGTTATACACTTTTATATCAAATCTAGCACATATATATCATATGAGAAATCTTTTTTATACATATATAATTGTTTTATTTGTCTAGAACTTTTATTGATGAGTCTGATTAAATTAGCGTCTGTAAGCATTTTTCCATTTTGGTGATTTTTTTGCATGAATTTTTTGACATATAAACTTTAATTTTTAGAGCTGTTTTAGGTTTACAGTAAAACTGAGTGGAATGTACAGAGATTTCTCATACACACAGTGCTCTCATACCTATGTAGCTTCCTCTGTGATCAACATCCTGTACCAGACTTGTACATCGCTATGATCAATGAACCTCCATTTGACACATCATCACCATCCCAGATCCATAGTTTACTTTAGGGGTCAATGTTGGTGTTCTACATTCTTTGGGTTTGGACAAGTACAGAATGACATCTACCCACCATCACAGTACTGTACAGAATAATTTCACTGCCCTAAAAATCCTCTGTACTCTGCCTACTCATCCCTCCCCATTGTAGCCCCCTAGTGAGCAGTGATCATTTTTGCCTTTTCAAAAATGTCATACGTTTGGAATCCTACAGTATGTAGCCATTTTATTAATATATTGGATTATTTCACTTAGTAATATGCATTTAAGTTTTATCTGTGTCTTTTCATTACCTGATAGCTCATTTCCTTTCAGTGCTAAAGAATATTCTTTTGTCAGGGTGTATCACAGTTTATTAATTCATTTACCTACTGAAGAACATCTTGGTTGGTTCCAAGTTTTGCAAATTATGAATGAAGTTGCTATAAAACGTCTGTTTGCAGGTTTCTGTGTGGACTAAATTTTCAGCTCCTCTGGGTAAATATTAAGGAGTGTGATGGCTGGATCATTTGGTAAAAGTATGTTTAATGTTGTAAGAAACCACTAAACTGTCTTCCAAAGAGGCTATAACATTTTGTATTCCCACCAGCAGTGGATGAAAGTTCCTTTTGTTCCACAGCATTTGGTATTGAAACATTCTGGACTTTGACCGTTCTAATATATGTGTAGAAGTATCTAATTATTGTTTTAATTTATATTTCTCTAATGACATATGATGTGGATCATCTTTTCCTATGATTATTTGCACTTGTATAACTTCTTGGTGAGTCTATTAAGACCTGTTTTTTTTAATCAGGTTGTTCATTTTCTTATTGTTGAGTTTTAAGAATTCTTTGTATATTTTGGATAGCAGTCATTTGTCAGATATGTCTTTTGCAAATGTTTTCTTCCAGTCTGTGGCTTATCTTCTCATTCTCTCAACTGTGTCTTTTGCAGAATATATGTTTTTAATTTTAATCCAATCCACTTTATCAATTATGCATTTCATGAATTATGCCTTTGGTGTTGTGCCTAAAAAGTAATTGTGAACCCAAGGTCATCGAGATTTTTTTTCCTATGTGTCTTCTAAAAGTCTCTGTTTTCTTTTAGAGGAAAATGATATTAAATGCCAAGATCTGGGTGCTAGGTGTCCTCATTACTATTGGGGTCTCACTGCCCTAGACTCTCTCGTATTTTTTATTTTTTTTGTAGACAGAGTCTCGCTCTGTTGCCGGGGCTAGAGTGCCGTGGCATCAGCCTAGTTCACAGCAACCTCAAACTCCTGAGCTCAAGAGATCCTTCTGCTTCAGCCTCCTGAGTAGCTGGGACTACAGACACGAGCCACCATGCCCGGCTAATTTTTTTCTATATATTTTTAGTTGTCCAGATAATTTCTTTCTAGTTTTTTAGTAGAGACGGGGTCTCGCTCTTGTTCAGGCTGGTCTCGAACTCCTGACCTCGAGCAATCCTCCCACCTTGGCCTCCCAGAGTGCTAGGATTACAGGCGTGAGCCACCGTGCCCGGCCCAGACTCTCTCTTAGTGGACAGAGCCGGGCAATATATATTCATACACATTTGCATCTCTTTATATTTCTATATTTTATCTATTAAAAATAATAAATTTACACCAATACCTAAAATTCGAATCAAACACCACAGCGTATGTTCTGTTTTTCTCTCTTTCTGTATTTGTAGTTTTTTAAAAAAAATCTGTTTGTGAGAAACATGGCTTTCATTATTCTTAAGATATTTGCTTATTTGATCAATTGCCCTGTATAGAACCAATCTACCCCTGCTGCCACTTCCTCTGGATAGATGTCCTCCTCACCCCACCTGGGCTGTGACAGTCCTCATTGGGCTGCTTCCCTGCAGGAACTCACCCCTCATCCTGTTTGGGCTCTAACAGCCTGTGTCTGGACTTGCTCAAAAGCCTGTGTCTGGACTTGCCCCTTTTTGGACACCTCCTCACCCTGCTCAGGCTCTGACCCTTTCTTCCCGGCCATCATGGATGTTTCCTGTGAGGATGCCTACCTAATTCTGCCTCACCCAATTACTTTGACCTAATCTTCAGTAAGGAAAAAGAAAGCAGAAGGGAAGAGGGCCAGATCGTTTATGACCCTCAGTAAGATTTATACTTTCGTCATCAGCTTTCTTAGATTCCTAGCTATTTATATTTCTGATTGTATTATGCATATTTCCTTTGTTTCCCTATTTTCTCTTTATTATTGGTAATAGATAAGTTTTTATTTATATGTTGAGTGTTTAATTTATTACCAGTGAAGTCCTCGAGCTCTTCTATATATATTTGATCATTTCTCAATTTAAGAATCATAATTTTATCTACAAATAGGGATCATTTTGCTCTCCCCTCATGAATTTAATCTGATTTTCCTTAAACATTAGTTTTCCTATCACTTTATACTTAATGGAAGTTTTCTTAAATTGATAGTTTTTTGTAGTTGAGAAACTCTTGGCTTGGGTTGTATAATTAGCATTTGCAGGCAATGAATTATTTAAATAAAAGTGTTCCTAAAAATTCATTGCTTAGTATTAAGATTTAATTTTGATTTAATATATAAAGTTATGAAATTTAGAATAGTGAAAGACTTTTAAAAATATTTAAGAATCAGCCAAAATACTGCTTTATATTTAGGCTTACATTTTTTTCTTCCAGATTGTAGAAGTGGAAAACACATGATTACACAGAAATCTGGAATAGTCTTTAATCTAAAGTTCTTAACCAGAAGGTGGGGGTTGTATGGGGTGGGGAATTATGAAATTAAAATTATTTATTATGTTTGATTCATGTTAGGCAATTTTTAGACATACTTGAATTACTCAAAGTATTTTTCCCTCAAATTTTCATTTGTTCTCCCAAAATCTTCTGAAAGTATCAAAAGCATAGCATAGCAAACTAGATTGTAATGTTTATATTCTTATTCCTGAAGTAATACCTGAGCTCTTTGAACCAGTGGTTTTCAAATTTTAACATGCTTATGAATTACCTGGTTATGGGGGATAGAAAATTGAATTTTATCAAACACTCCAGGTGATTGCAATTCATGGGCTTCAGTTAAGAAACACTGATTAAGAGTGAGACAATGTTTAAATAAATGTCTCAACTAGTATACTCTTGTTCAAGGCCCAAAAAGTAGAAATACTTTTTCTAGTGAGGATATCAGAATTCAGGGACTAGAGGGCATCATATAGTTGCAGTCAACTGCATTCAGTATAATCTACTTCCAGAATTATATAGATTGAGATGTTCACCATCTATTTTGGTTGATGTTCAACAGTTCTTTCGGATCAAGAGCTAAGTTTCTTGAATGTTCCTATTCTTTCTGAGGTTTTTATTGAAATGATATCATACAAAATAGCCTAAAGGGAATTGTAAAGCCACTCTATTTTGTAGTTATTTATCCAATTTTCAGTGTTTAAGAAGCTTTTCTCTAGGAAAGAGTAAGTTCAGAATTATCTGTGAATAGCTACACAATAATGGTTGTTGTTGGAAACTCCTAAGTATAGCACATGTTTCAGAGAAAATTTTTTGGTCATTTGATCTAATGCAAAACTAAAAAGGTGGCCTGAAGTTCACCCAATGGTTGAAAATATGTAGGTGTTCAGTTCCATGTAACTAATGTGATACTTTCTCTGCTGGTCTCTTTGCTTTCTGTCACTTCTGAGGACCAGAACTGTGAATCTTGAGGCCACTCAGGTTCCAAATTTGTGACAAATCCCCCAGGGCTCACTGGAGTGGCAGTAAGTTCTCTCAGTTTGATTTCCTTTCAATCACTGAAGTGTTAGAAAAGTAACAGCAAAGGCTCCCATGGAAAACAGCAATTCTGTTTCCTGACTATCTGCCGTAGTCATGACTTACCTCTTCTGTTACATCGATTTTTTTTGCCGAACAATTTTAATGCTTTTTTCCATATAATATGCAGTATAGTTTCCACTAGCCGCCATAGTCCTCTAACTGTGCTGGGTGTAGCCACTGTTTCTCACATTTTTCCTCCCTCTACCCTCATCACCCGCCATGGAAAAATTAATTTTATTTTTGAAAATTTCTTTACCTTTTTAAGCTGTTATTTCTACTTTGAATATATGATATTTTTATGTTATGAAGTTTTATACTCTTTTAATAGTATGGATATATGTAAACATCTCTTATGTTCACTGAGGCATTATTTTGTGATATTTTGTTGGTTCCATGAAAGAGTCATTTTTATGGGAAATTGTAGTAAAAGTCTATGCCAGGCATTTAGTCAAGGAGGAAGGAAAACATCATTTTTAATAAGCGAGGGATATTATGAGAAAAAAATAGTGGCTTTCGGGCCAGGCAGAACCATTGGTACCAAACTGATCCTGTGCTCTTTGTAACGATACCAAGAAACAAACTGACTAACCTACAACAGCTAGAACCAAATCAAACAACACATGATCTGCATTATTCGAGCATGTCTTAAATTCCCTTTTTAAATCAAGTTGTCAAATACTAACTGAACCCAGTGCTTTCTGAGAAAAAAGACAGAAATTATTATTATTTAGCTTTAGCAAAGAAAGTAAGAAATCAGTTTTAAATGACCAGCATTAAAAGCAAAACAATTTTTCACTGTCATCATCCAAATATGCAAGTAAGAAAACATCTAGAATATATTTCCCAATATTAAAATTATTTCAG
Organism: Indri indri; assembly: GCA_004363605.1. Taxonomy (NCBI): domain Eukaryota; kingdom Metazoa; phylum Chordata; class Mammalia; order Primates; family Indriidae; genus Indri; species Indri indri. The sequence goes on along the minus strand of RJWJ010009083.1, from coordinate 1,689 downwards.
AGCAGCGAGGGAAGATTAGCTACTCTGCACACATTTTCTGTTTGTTCTGGTAGTGGCTCCCATTCTTTGGCATATAATGAATGGCACACATACGAGTTCTGGAACATGTTTTAATAATTCTGAATTTCCTACCACTCATGACCTAGCTCTTATGATTTGGGAACCTTATAATATAGAAGCCATATGGGGATGACTCTATATTCGTGGCCAAGAGAGTTCATTTCTAGGTATAGTTTAACCGTGTGTCCCATTAATGCTATAATATAGCTACAGGTTATTATCTGTGACCCCATACACTCAGATCCATGTTTTGCTCTTCTCTCTCTCGTTCTATGCCCTAGGAGGTCGACTTTGGCCTCTGTATGCTGCATCTACCCACACTTCCTTGATAGCTGGCTTCTTTTTGAAATCCAACAGATGCAAGTCAATGGCAGGAGAACAAAGAGTAAGAGAGAGAGAGTTTGGATTATTTCTCCTTCATTCTTTCCTGCTCTGGGCCATCATTTCTAGCAGTGACTACATCCTTCTATGACTACAACCCCTAGTTGGGTGTCCCTTTGTCCATGCCTCCAGCTCCAACTATACTCCTCACCTATTTTTCTCTTGCCCTTAGGCTAATAATAACTACCTTCTGTTGCTATTTTCTGGGTGCTGCAACATTCCTTCTTGTTTTCTTTCACCCTGTCCAGATCTGTAAGTCATCCTTATTAAAACTTTTCGAATCGAATTCTGATCCCTGCAAGGCTGACGCAGCCATGTAACTAGCAATAAGAAGCACTCCATAAAACATTTGACTATCAAAATTCCATTTTTGGATATAGAAATAAGGTGAGAAACCCAAGGAACATTGGGAAGATTGAGAAACCCAAGACATGATCTCATTAGACATGATCCTTTGTAAAATGCAATTGAAATACAATTTTAGAATCTAAAAATATATACTTGCACATAAACTTGCCTCCGTAACTTAATTGTTCAAAATTATATTCAGTTCAAAAATAAAGTTACTACGCTTTGAAAAGAAAAAGAAAGTACTTATGTTGGGTTGCTTAACTGTTGCTCCCTACTGCTCTTTATCTCCTGCTTTCTTAATTTGCACAAGCAGCTTTTCAGCTGCTGGCACCACCCACCCACCCCAATACCACTGTGTCTATTATGGCCGTAACTACTGCTCTCGCCTGTACTCCTACTGAGAGGACCCTATCACCTGCTGTGATCAGAAGCCTTTTAAGGTGGGATGAAGGAAGATGAAGCTTTTCCGGACCATTAGTAAAAGACAGTTGCAGCTACAATAAAACGTGCATTGGAATTTGTCCAGCACCCCTGTATGCAGCCGGTTGCTCCTCCTGCTGTTGAACTGTGGTGGATATGATGTTGTTTCTAATCCCAGTTGTATTGACTGGTACTTGGCTTGGTACTGGTTCTTCCTACTCTGACTGGACTCTTTGTTTAGTTTAGTGGACTTGCTTTCCTCTCACTGGGCTGCCCACTTTTGATTTCCTTTAAATCCTGCCCCCAGAATACAAATAGGCCAAGTATCATGCAGGAACTTCCACTGTTGTTTCCTCCATTGCTGTTGCTAACACAAGCACTGTTGGCTTTATCTTTGTTGCTGCCTTTGCTTTCACCACCCCTGCTGTCCACCCAACACCACACGCAGACACACACACACACACACACACACACACA
>RJWJ010009082.1:0-51242 GCA_004363605.1 Indri indri | reverse complement strand
CTGCTGAGGCCAGACAGACAAGGCAGGCACCTGCATGTGAGTTAGGGTGACTCTCTCCCAGGAGGGGCTCCTGAACCTTCGTCACTCGACTGGGATAACTGCAAAGTGTCCAGGGATGGCCGGTGACCAGCAGCTGACGGGATATGACTGTTACGTTTTAGATTGTCATCTTTTTTTGTGCAGAAGCTTTTATCCATCTGAGAGGGAAGCAATTTAGAAAATGGTTCAGCAGAGAGTTTGGCAGATGTTTCCTCGGGCTGAGGGCTCGCAGACGTGCCTTGTCTTTGGAATGGATCAAATCTGGTTGGTGTCCCAGCTCTGCCTGGCTCTGCCGGCTCTCCCACCCCGCCAGCGTGGACCCTGGGCCCCACATTGCACTCCCAGGGGCCGGGGGAGATGACACCCCTGATCCGGGGGATGAAGGGAGGTTCTAGTGGGCCGGGGGTGCTGCTTCAGCCCTGGGCACTGGGACATGGCAGCGACAGAGTGTGGTCCTTGACCTCTGGGAGACCACAGCCCAAGGGGGCAGCCGGCCGAGCCGACCAACCACCGCAGGGCTGCCACCAGGCGTGCCACGATGCAGGGAGGTGGGGAGGGGGCGTCTCCCTGAGGAGCTGACGTGGGGGCTGGGTTTTGAACATTGAATAGGAGTTCGATAACTGGCCAAGAAGGAGCACGGGAGGAGCGTGTGCGGAGCCGGGGGGCACAGGCTGGGGTCCAGGGCGTCTCCGGCAGATGCGCGAGAGGATAGCTTGAGACATTTAGCTTTATGTTCGTGCTTTCTGGGTTGTCAAGAGAGAAGGCGCTGAGGTCAGCAGGCAGGTGGTTCCTACGATGGGCTGCAGAGAGCGAGGGAGCGGGGACACCCCGGCCTCACCCTGAGCAGGACCTGAAGGGTCCCCTGTGCTGGGCGGGTGGGGGGAGGCTGCCGAGGTGTGGCCCTCGGGGCAGGGAGGATGCAGGGTCACGTGGAGAGTGCAGAGTCAGCATCCGCAAAGGGTCAACTTCAGCCTCAGCCTCGGCCAGCACATGGGGCCCCAACCCATCTGCCCCGGTGGACACCCTTGTCTCAGTGGCCTGGGGCCCTTGTAAGATCCTCGAAAGAGGGTGGGGACCTCCATGGGGCGGGTGGGGTGTGGGAGGGAACACCCAAGTTTCCTGATGCAAAAGCAATGTGGGCCGGGGGTGTGGGCAACGGCCGGAGATGAGGTGGGACGACGAGAGGCTGGGGCATCCAGGGTGTCCCAGGAGCTGTGTCAAGGTCAACGCCGTGTGGAGCCACCGAGCCCCACATGCAGAGCACGCTTGGCCACGCCTGCGAGACTGAAGCAGGACTCCGGTGGCTCTGTGGCAGTGGGATGGTGTGGGGGAGACCCCACCCCGGGAGCCACCTCCTGCAGCAGCAGCACGCAGGGCGGCCTGGGCCCGGAGGAGGGTGGTGGGGGCTGGTGGGGTGGAGAGGAGGGACTGACCCACGAGGGCCGCAGGGGCCCTTCCCCCCGCCGTGATGGGGATGAGCAGTTGCACCCCCACCTGCACCCCGTGGGGCCAAGTCCCACCACAGGTCATTTATTCATTCAACAAACTTTCACGGAGGGTCTACAAAGTGCCAGGTTACATCGAAACTAAACAGGTGTGGCCTGTGGCCATGCAGAGCCTGCGGTCTGGTGGGCACATAGACACGGACCGTGAAGGCACGCAAGGAACAGGGCACGACTGTGAGGCTCATGTGACTGAGACCGGCGCTCACAGCAGGGACAGGACGGGACAGGGGAAAGGACTGGGGCGTCAGAGAGACAGTCTGGGGAGCAGTTTAAGTGGGGGAGGTGGGAGACCCTTGAGGCAGAGACGGCTCAGTCAATGGAGTGGAGGCCGTCGGCGGGGCTGGGGGATGCTCCAAGGCAGGCAGTGGTCGGAGCGCTTCCTAAATGCAGCGGAACCCTCGCAGCAGTCCTAACACGTGCTCCTAGCTCCCCATTTCATGGGTGATGAAAACAGAGGTCCAGAAAGGTTGAGTACATTGCTTGAGGTCACACAGCCCAGGGGTGACAGGGACGTGCTCTGTGGAAATGGGTCATCTCGTTGGGCCAGATTGCTAGGGAGTGTTCTGTGGACTGAATGTTTGTGTCCCCCCCAAATTCACGTGCTGAAGCCCAAATCCCTACTGTGATGGCGTTTGGAGACAGGGCTTTGGGAGGTAATTAGGTCACAAGGGTGGCGCTTCCTGCTGGAACTGGCGCCCTTGCGGAGGAAGCTGGGGGAGCTGGCTCCCTCTCTGCTCCCTGCCGTGTGAGGACGCAGCATCTGCCAGCCCCGATCGTGGCCTTCCAGTCCCCAGAACAGTCTATGGTACCTGTTACAGCAGCCGGAACTGACGAAGACAGCGTTTGGTTTGGGGTGATCTAGTTCAAATCTTCCGTTTTATAGATAAGTAACCGGATCGCAAGGAGAGACGGCTTGTCCGCAGTTGTGCATTCTGCGGGGGCAGAGCTGGCTTCAGACTCAGGGTGCTCTTCGAGCCCAACTGTGGGGCGTAGGGGCAGCAACTCCATCAGAGTGACAGTCGTCGGAGGAAAGATCGATTCACACTGACTGCGTTTGTGCCTCTCAAACAGGACAGCTATGCTAAAATAACTTAATAAAATGAACATTCACCCCGGCCTGCCACTGCAAGGGGCTGTCTCCGCGTTTGCCTTTGCCCTCCGCCCTCCCGCCACGAGTGGTAGTGGGCACACTCTCTCTGCGCGGGGGACCGGGCCCAGCTCCTCACCCGGCTCGCCTTTGCGTCCTCACACAGGACTCGTGATGCGCTGTTGTTCTCCCCATTTCACAGACAGGGACCCCCCACTCAGGGAAGTGGAGCTCTTTGCCTGCCCCGACGTGACAGCAGGTGGCTGCTGGGCATGACAGGCAGGTCGGGTGCGACCGCGATTTGGTCCCTGGTTCTCGGGGCCTTTGCACTTGCTGCTCCTCCTATGTGGACCACTGTACCCCAGATACTTATGTGGCTGGTGCCTGCTCCTCACTGCGGTCTCAACTCAAAGGTCAACACCCCAGAGAAGTCTCCCTTGACCCTTCCATCCAAAATGCTCCCACCCCCACCTCAGCCTCCAGCACTGTCCAGCACATTCCATCTCTTACTGTCTTCAGAACACGTGTTTCATTAATTATCCTGTTTACCTATGTGTTTATTATCCCTACTGGACTATAAGTCACTCACCTATTCCTGTATCATCCTATATACGTTGAACAAATACATACTGAATATACGTTGAATGTGGGAATGAATGAGTACATGGACGAGTAAACGTCACCAAATTCTGGGCTCTTCTACTGGTTTCTAGTGGTCTATAATTTCTTGCTCTAGCATTTTACTTGTGAATTTAGGTAGTTTCCTGTTTGGGGCTATTATATATACTGCTCCAGTCAATGATGGGATCACATTTGTGAATTTCTGTAAAATTATGGATATGTGTGCCCAGTGAACAAAGACATTTATTTTATTTTTTGTTTATTTATTTTTGTAGAGACAGGGGTCTTGCTATGTTGCCCAATCTGGTCTCCAACTCCTGGCCTCAAGCAATCCTCCTGCCTTCCAAAGGGATTATAGGCGTGCGCCACAGCACCCAGCCAGTAAATAAGTTTTAAAAAGCTATTGAGATGAAAATGTTTACGATGGTTCCTGTCACAGTAAGTCTCCCATTTTTCAAACCCCTGCTGTGTTCCAGGCTGCAGGTGCACACGCTTTCTTCCTGTCTCATTTTGTCCTCACCTTCCCTGACTCTGGGAATCACAAAAGGAGAATCCTTTATACGCAAACAATACGACATGGTTTTGCCAACAACAGGTAGAACGAGCCCTACTGGGCGACTGGTTCTGCTAAATTCCTGCCGTGAGGAAGAGCCAGCTCTGCTCAGCACTTCTGAACCAAGAGCAAGGAGGTTGCTGTCCCTGGATATTAAATTGCTGTCCATGGCAGAGATTAGTGAGCTGGTGATGGGCCAGGGCGCGGGGGCAGCTCTGAGGTCGTGGCTCTGCCACCCCTTAGCTTGTTCTGCTGTGTGAGTCCCTGCACCTCTCTGTGTCTCCATCTCCCCGGCGGTCGAACAGGGCTAGTGAGGTGCGTTGTTCAGAGGGTCACTGGCAGCATCACAGGAGAGGCTCTGAAGCCCCGGGGGCTGGCACGCTGGGAACATTCTCCAAAAGTCAGCCTTGTCACTCACGCCACCATCTGAGGTCTGTGACAATGAGACTCTGGTCCCTGCGGCATCCGCTCCCTGGGCTGCCTTCCTGCCCCCAGGGCCATTCCCCACATTCCGCCTTTCTGTGCCCACCCAATAGATCAGCAGGGCCCCTGGACTTTGGGACTCAACCAAAAGGCCCTTAGGAGGGGTGACAGCTCCCAAAGATGCGACTGGGACACCATACTCTGGCACTGCCAGGTGGCTATGCCTGCCAGGCGCTGCATGGCATTCTTCATCCATTCAACCATGTGCCGACATTGTTGGAGACCTTGGGGCCCCTCAATCCACGGAGGGGACGAAGGACACCTGCCCACAGGGCTGCCCTGCCTGGAGACATGGGGGGCACTCAGCTACCAGGTGGCAGTTTGTCTCTGTGCCGTATTTTCACGTAATTTCCCTCTAATCATTTCCTCGAGGTAATTTTCATTTATTACAGTTCCAATTCACTGTCTTCCTAATTTGCAAAAATGCTTCAGTGCCCAGGCGTGGCCCATTAACGCACAAGAGTGTGATGAAAACAGTGAAACTCTGGCCAGAACACAGGCTGAGCTCACAAACGCCAACCACGCAGGCAGGGCCGTGTCGGTGCTCGCAAGTGAAACTCCATGAGAGGATTTTGTATACGCAGCCCAGACACAAAGAGTGAATTAAAATGCATCAAATCCAGATATCTGAGAAATTGATTTCATTGCAGCGGTGAACTCTCATCTCCCAGACCATGGGACTTTATTGTCTGTTATGAAGTTTTGTTAAACAGCCGCCTGAAGCTGAGTAAGTCCCACCTCTTTTTCGAGAAAAATGCGGGGATCGCTCTGGCAAAGCGATGGGAGTTTCGAGCACAAAAGCAAGTGTGCCAGCGCAAAATTGAGGGATTTTACTAGTGAAGGCCGGAGTGAGACAACAACTACATCATTCGAAGCCGTCCTCTCTGTATAGAAAGCAGAGGAAGTGAAGTTCCTGCTGAGACGGTCGTGAAACCAACCACAAAGTCAATGCCCAATATTATGTTCAGGAAGAAAACCAAAGAGCTGGCCCAGCCCCCTGTCAGGTGCCACTCTAGGGTACTGTGCGGTGGCAGGGACACCGGCTGTGTGAGAGCGGTCCCCGTGTGTGTGCCTGCCAGCAGCTACTTCTCTTTACCCGGGAAAACCTCTGCTGCAAAGAGCACGAACCAGGTCCTGGCAGGAGGGGGGCAGATGACGGTGGTTTTGAAGAAAGTGACAGTGGCCACAGCCAGCACTCAGTGAGCACGTGCTCGGGCCAGGAAGCAGTATGAGCACTTTACAAGTATCAAGCAACCTTATCTCCATTTATTTATTTATTCATTTAATAAAAGATACTGTTACCACCACATTTGGCAGTTGACAAGCCCAGGGCACTGGGAGGCGACTGCCGTGCCCACGACGACCCAGCCAGCTGGCGGCCGTGGGGATCACGCCCCGTGGCTGTCTCCACGCTCACGCTGGCGGCTGCGCCGAAGAGCTTCTGCCCGAGCCTGAGTGCAAAGTGCCTTTTTCTTCCTTTACTGTTGAAAGCCCGCGTTTCAGGAAAAGAGGGTTTCCATGGAGTTATTATTGTTACTTTCTGGTGGCCACGACGTGGACCGGAAAAGGCACGTTCGAGCCGGTTCTGACGTGAGCAGCGCGTGTCGCGGCTGTGAGGGTGAGAGGTGGCCGGTGCGTCGCCCTGCCATGTGCAGCAGAGAACTCAGTCACAACCTCGCCCTGACCCTGACGCGCCATCGAGGGATTAACGTGGATCATGGACTCGACCAAGCACAGCTACCGAGGCGCCTCTTGGTCCTCCGTGGGAGTTAATTGGCGGCGGCACCGAATTCTCACTCAGAGTTTTGACAGGAGATGAGGCTTTTCTTCTCGACACGGATTAAGTGAGCGAATGTCCTTGCTTCTAGCATGTCAAGTGGCTCCTTCACGGATCTCGAGGATCTATTCAGTATCATGAAGACCCCGGACCTGTTGTTTTGGGTCAGCAAAGTCACAGATGCCTTAAAAGACCAAATCATAGTGAGAATCAAGTATCAGACACATCTAAACAATCACATCCACGAGCTGCAACAGAATGCGGAATATCTGCAGAACCGAGCACGGCGGAAACTGGGCCAGGAGTCCACGCGCTGTCATCTCCCTCCCCGAGACGAGCCGCGTCCAGCACTCGAGTGTGTCTGGCAGAGTGGCGGGATTCATTTCCTGTGCGGAAGCTCTCCGTAGTGACTGGCTCTTGTCTGGTCTAAGCATCTGAATTTGTCAGAAGGAGCACCTGGGTGCTCCCTGCCATTGCCGCAGGTGGGGAACTGTGAGTTGGGATTTTCTAACTCGGTAGAAATAAGGAGTCGGGAAAGAAAATGAATCTGCAACTCAACCTCTCTGTCCTTGGGGACATGGCTACCTCGATAAAAGTTTAGAGCTATTTAATGGCTCAAACTTACAGGAAATGATCATTATTATTATACATTTTTCAGTATTGCCTTTCATTGCTTTCAAAAATTGTGATAAATCTCTAGAAAAAATTCCCTGAACTGTCAGGCTGGGGGACCTGCCCCCTCTTCTCCTTACGTGGAGTCTTCCCTTTGGGTGACCACAGCCAGGCCACAGCCCCAGGACCGGGCGGGCAAGGGTCCCAAATCTGGCTCTTCGCCAGAGCTCCCTTCTCCACCGCTGGCACCGCGGCCACTCTGCCGTTCAGTCTAGAGTCACGTGGGACTTAACCTCTGCCTTGTCTTTCCCCAGTTTATCACCAAGCCTTGAAGAACTCTCCTCTGCACAGTGTCCGGAGCCTGCCCGTTTCCCTCCATCCCCACTGCCCAGTCCCAGCCCGGTCTGGGCTGGACCATCCAACAGCTCCCCTCCCACCCGCCGGCTGAGCTCAGAGCTCCTGCTCTTGCCTCGAGCCAGACGGCACTGTGTTGACTCACCGGATTCCACAGCGAGCCCCGGGAAGGCGGCCCCGTCTGGGCTGCCTGGAAGCCAAGGCCGTGCAGGTGCAGATGTCAGCCCAGGAGGCAGCACCAGGCGGGCGAGAAGGGCAGGCCCCTCCAGAGTGTGGTTCTCAGCGGTTACCCCTGCAGGCACGGGAGTTCAGTCCCACCAGGGCCCCCTAGTGTAGTAGGTGCTTGGGAACTGTCCACCTGGACGACAAGATGTTGGGCCTCCCCCACTGACCCCTGGCCCTGTTGGTGGGGGTTTAGCTGAGGGGTGGCGACCCCCAACCATTTCCTGAACAGGAAGGCTGAGTGAGCTCCCTCAGCTCAGGAAAAGCCCCAAGGCACAGGCGTTGGGATGCTCAGAGCACTGGAGGCTGGACCTGGGCACTGGGGCCACTGCTCAGGCTGTCCAAGGTGGGGGAGGGGTGTGTCCAAGGGGGGTGAGGGGTGTAGCTGGGGCCAAACGGTCTCTTGCACCAGAAAGAGCTGCCCCCATTTTACAGATGAGGAAACAGAGGCACAGGGAGGTCTGGGGCTTGTTCAAGGTCATGCCCTGTTACAATAAAGACCAACGCTGTCCATCTGATCGGCGCAGCATCCCTGCCAGAGCTGGTCTGGTCAGAAGTGCAGACGAACTCAGCCCTGGAGCAGCCTCACCTGGTGAGTGACGGGGCTGGGCTGTAAGCACCTGCCTCCCGCGCCCCTTGCAGGGGTCCCTGAGGCGTGTGTTCTCAAGTGGCTCCCAGCGGTCCCCGGCTTCCCGGGTCTGTTGAGCTATGGAGCTTCCTGTCCCCCAGTCAGATGCAGAGTATAAACACGCTTAGCTGTAGCCAACCTGCTCCTCGGCCACAGGAGACCCCACAATCCGAGTCGCAGTCCTGGCCCCTTTCGTTTCCGGGTCGTCCGTTCTGGTGAGCAGGACGCAGACCCAGGGAGCTGCCCCTTCGGCTCCTCTTCCCATCTCTGTCAGTCGCAAACCGTCCGACTCTGCAAGTGGCTTGTTGTGTCTACACTGGCCGAATCCACCAGTCAGAGCTTGGCTTTGCCCAGCCCGCCGTGAGCTTCTGAAGAGGCCCAAACTAAGTGAGTTTCTCGTTTATTCCAATGTACGCTAGAGAAAAATATAACCAGAACCACACACCCTAAGCTAAACTAAGCATTTCAGGTTTTTATTTAAGTGAATTTTGATGTCAAGGGAAGCGTGAGCAGTGGACTGAGCAGGTGGCCGTGGATATGAACAGCTTGGGAGGCGGATTGACGTCTGTGCTCTGAGGGGCTCTGTGCGGCCGCCTCCCTGGGCCACGGGGTGCGGGGTGCGGGGTGCCCGCAGTAGCTGGAGCCCCCAGAGGCTTCCCACTTCCCTCATAATAAAACCCAACCTCTCATGTGGTGGCCCCCTGCTGACCCGCCATCATTCTCCTCTTCCCTGGCCACCCAACCCACAGGGTCCCCGGGACTGTCTGCAGCGAACTCGGCCTCTGGGGCAGCCCACGCCATCCCTCCTCGTGGAGCAGAACTTCTGCCCACCTTGCCCACGGCTGCGCCACTGGGGTCTGGAACAGCAGCGGGCACTGCCCGGGCTCACTGTCCGGTGCCTGACTGTGTGGGGAGGTTTCCACCTGCCAGCAACACTCCCCGTGACCCGGGGCAGCACTGTTTGTAGGGGTTCAATAGCCTGGGCTGACCCATCTCCTGGCACCAAGTGGATGGTACCTGGAGCGGCTCCTGCTGCCTCTGGACCAGACCCCAGAAGCCCCGTCCCCTAGCCACCTTCCTTTGGGAATTTGGGGATTCCCCTCAACCTCTTCTGGTAAACTCCGAGCTTGCGTGGCCTCCGCGCCTGCATGTACAGACCACCCACCCCACCCGGCACCTCCGGTGCTCACAGCAGACAGACTGCCTTTCCCCTTGCTCCACCCCACCACCCACTGCGGCCTTCTTCCCAAAATTAGACTCGAGGTGGCAATAAAATCATTCCTCGTCCCTACGTGGCCCAAACATGACACGCACCATCGACTTGATAGTTTTCCAGGACACTAACAAACACCACTGTACATGAGAGATTAAAAAAAAAACCTCATCAACAAGCGCATCTCTCCATCCACGTGATTCTATCCCAATTTCCTGGGGTTTTTTGGTTACCACTGTCAGAAGTTGAGCCCACAATTTCTTCTGAGTCCCACTTGGCTGCTGCAGTCACCCAGAGCATCGCACCCGTCGCTTCCCCACACCGAAGTGACGTGGCCGCCTCCACGCTCTCCAAACATGAGCTGCGCCGAGGACCCCCGGGGAGGGGGACGGGAGCGGGAGTCCATTTTTCCCCTTAATTGAATTACTTATCACTGGAAGTTAAACGGCTTTTTCTGAAAAGCAGCCAGAAGCTTCGGAGAGAGGGATGTTTGGCTCCGGAGCGATAGTCCCTTTTAACGAATGAGTTGGTCACTGAAACCTCTCAAAGGCTCTCAAAGCCCTGAAAATGCTAGAGTCTATTCTGAGAGGTTTGGCAATTTCACCTGCCTTTCATGCACTGGCAGGCGTGTGACAAGAATGGATCTTACACACAAAATTAACTCTCAGTCCTTTTGTCTGTTACCGTAGCTCAGGAATAGAAACTTGCAGAATTTGGAGAATAGGATTGGGGTGGCCTGACCTAAAATATATTCCAAGAAGTAATTGCAGAGCTCATTGGGGGAGGGGTGTCGAGGCAGCTCTCGAAGACAGAGGCAAGCATTGTCCTGGGCAGCAGATGCTGAGCTCCTCACTGGGCCCATGCCACTGCTGTGACACTGTGGTAGAATAAGAATGTAGACTTTGGCTTTTGTCCCTGGCTCTTGGCACAGAGCTCCTTGTCATTGCCTAAGCAATTAGGGGTGCTAGGAGCATCTTTTGTTCTAATATTTGGTCTTTGACCCTGGCTCCTAATCCCTTGGAATATCCTGGGTGATAGGAGCATCTTGTGTTCTAACGAGGTGACTCTTGATGGGGGTGCTCACCAGAAAGACCGAGCAGGATTAGAGGCCTGGAACTTTCCACTCCACCCCCATCCTCTGGGAAGGGCAGAGGGGCTGGAGATTGAGTTAACAATCGATTGTGCCTCTGTGACGGATCTTCCATAAAATGCCCTGGCGGGGTTGGGAAGGTTGGGGGGTTTGGAGTGTTTCTAGGTTGTTGGACACGTCCACGTGCCAGGAGGCTGGAGCACCCCAACTCCATGGGGACAGAAGCTCCTGCACTTGGGACCCTGCCAGACCTCACCCCATGCACCTCCTTATCTGACTGCTCATCTGTGGCCTGTATCATGTGCTTTATAACAACCCAGTAGACGTGTTCCCCTGTGTTCTGTGAGCCACCACAGCAGGAGAATGAGGAGGGGGTCATGGGAGCCCCAATTGCAGCCAGGTTGGATGGAAGGGTGGGCACCTTGGGATCCAACACTTGCAATTGGCGTCTGAGGTGGGGACGGTCTCGTGGGACTGATCCCTTAACCTGTGGGGTCTGCACTAACTTGAGGCAAATAGTGTCAGCATTGAGTTCAATTGCAGAAGCCCCAGGTGGTGTCTGGAGAGTTGGAGAACTGGACGATCTGGGAACGCCCCTGCCCCCACAACTGGTGTGGGGAGTGAAGTAGTAGTGAGAGTATAGAAAAAGAAGGAATTTTCTCCCCTCTTTAACTGCCAATTAAGAGAGACAGGCTGTGAGTATAAGGATGGTGAGATAGGTTAGATAACTGTTCCAGAATATTCATTCCCTGCCCCCCCATCTCCATGGGTGAGGATATTTCTCCACCTTGCTGAAGCTGGGTCTGATCACGTGACCTGTTTGGGCTCCACGGTGGGTGGAGCCTAACTCCCCACTCAGCCCCGTGACTTGGTTTGGTCGAATGGGTGTTGGTGGATGCGCAGTAGCAAAGGCCTGAATGCGCTCAGCATGCCGGGCTTCTGCCTCCATGAGAAGGGCTTCCCCTTGGGTAGCTCCAGCCTGAGCCCTGAGTGCACACAGGTGGAGCACACCTGGATTCTACCTGCAGCTCAGAGTCAAGCTCAGCCCAGTCCGTGTCTGCTGACCTCCAGCTAATCACAGGCACATGAGAGGAAAGAAAGAAACAATTGTTGTTTTAAGCCATTGAGTTTTGTTATGCAGCATTATTGTGACTATAGCTGGCTGATACAGATGCCAACATGGTTTCAAACATGAGCCTCAAAAGACAAAGGACAAACTCACCAAGGCACTGCCTTGAAATGAAGCTGTGGAGCCCTTGCACAGCTATGTGCCCAGCTCGCTTCCAGGCAGATAGCGAATCATTTTTCCAGGCAACATGGGGGAACCAATGACGAGACAAGAACTTTTGGCTCTAATGCTTTATCATCTGGTCCTATTAAAGCCAATTTTGATGTGAAATCAGGTGTGCACATTTAGGCTCCAATCTACATGCTGTGGTGCTACCAGTGCCCAAGAAAAGGAGGTGAGGAGGATGGGGTCACACCCTCTGGCCTCTGCGACCAGGTCACCCTTGAGTAGGATGACCTGCTCATCCCAGTTTAAAAATGAAATGTCCCGCAGCCCAGTACCCCCTGTGGTCCCGGGGAAAGTGGGACGATTGGTCACCCTCTGCCCACCCCAGGCCTGGGACTGGCCAGATCTTTGACAACAACTGTAAGATGAATTCACTCATTTCAGAGACATTCACACTTTGAAAAATATGTGTCTTAGAATTATGGAAACATTGTGCCTACAGTAAACAAGATAAAAATAGATGCAGACATTAGAATGGAAATTAGGCTGGTAAAGATGGTATATGAAACGCGCTATTTCTCACCCTCCCTCTCCAAACCCACCAGCATGACAGTCGGGGGATTTTTCTCAGATGTTAATCCCCGAGGACAGAGAGGAGACCATGGAAATAAGATTTGGGAAGCAGGAAGAAAGACGGACACATGGTCCCTGACCCAGCGGCCCTGAGAAAGAGGCATCGGAATATGTGTGGGGAAATCTGAGAAGTCCTGACTTACCCCACAGAATCCTCCAGAAGCGGGATGAAGGGTGCCTGATTAAGAGGCAGTTAGGCTCTGATTCCCCTCCCCTGCGCAGCGCCAGGGTGCTGCCCGCCCCCCACCCCCTGAGGCTTATGCTGGCAAAGAAAACACACATTTGGGCTTAGTAAACACAGACGTTGTTCAAAACGATCGTTGCAAGTGGGGGCAGGGGATCGTTGCAAGTGGGGGCAGGGGAACCATTGTACTAGGAAAACGCTCTGACCACAAGGGCTGCAAGGGTCTCCAAAGCTAGACAAAAGGAATTTTTCTTTTATGGAGAGGAGTAAACAAAGCTAGAAAGAACCAGGCATGGGGAAGTGGGGCGAAAGGGGGTGTGACTGGATAGTAGGTCAGAGAGTGTTCTATGGTGAGGCCGCCTCTTCTTAGGAGGGGCTGTAAGGTGGTAGAGGCGAGGTGTTGGGGGAGGGGGCAGAGTTCAGAGACATTTGAATTTTGAGGAAGGAGACAAGCCTAACTAAAGTTTGGTTACCAGGCATTTTGTTCCAGTTCATCAGTGGGACAGGCAGTTCAGCTAGGCTGGCCAGAAAGAGAAACAAAAAAGAAAAGATAGGGGGAGCTAACCTAGCAAAGTAGAACTGGAGGCCTTGAGTTTCCTGTTGGAAATGACTGAGCGTCCCACATGGTGAGTGAAAAATAAACCCGCTTTCGGGATTTCAGAACAACAGAGCAAATGCTCACACACTTCCCAAGAGGAAACACAGAACTCAAGGCTGAATGATTTTTGCCTTCACAACAGCAACATTAAAGTTAAATGATAATCGAGAAATGCCTTCAAAATTCTGAAGGAAAATGATTTCCAATTTAAATTCTAAAACAAGTCAAAATGTGACATCAGCTCTCAAACAAAACAAAAATTTAAAACTTTTAACGCATCCTTTCTGAGAAAGCAACTAAAGGGTGTTCAGCGCCAAACAAGGACATAAACCAAGAGAAGGCAGGCAGAGGAAAAGGAAGCAGGGGAATTCAACTCAAAAAAGAAACGAAGAGAATCCTTAGAATGGATTCACAAAGGTAGATTCCAGGATACCCAGGGCCACCAGTTCATACTAGGGCAGCAAAAATGTCTTTTAAGAATAAAAGTGAAATACAGACATCTTCAAACAAGGAAAAAAACAAAACAAAACAGGAATTTGCCCAAATAGATCATCACTAGAGATAATTCTAAAGAAAGATCAGATAAAGAACAATAAGCAAAAGGCGGTGATCAATATGTGAGTAAATCAACACAAAACTGATTACATAGAAAACAATTTTTGTGAGATTTTATTTATTTTTTTCTCTGCCAGGATGTGCTATTGTTGACTGATTGTGGGGTTTTACAAGACATGTATTTACATTACTCATCAATAATATACAGCAGGAAAGGAGTGATCAGAGCTAAAGTGTTTAAAGTTCTTGTGTTGTTCAGAAAAAGAGTAAAGATTGTGATTAATCTCAGAATTCCTTATTAAAATTACTAGGGTAACCACTAAAGGAAGAAAAATAGAGTATAACTTCCAAATCAACAGTGGGAGAAAATGGAATCAGGAAAAATAACTTAATCCAAAAGAAGTCAAGGAATAACAGAAAAAAGCCAAACTGGTGGGGCAATTTGAAAGCACATAATGCATTGGCAGAAATGAATCCAAACAGAACTATACTTCCAATAAATATAAATGAACTAAAACTCTATAGTTAAAAGATAAAGATTGTCATACTGGAGTTTTAAAAAAAATCTACGTACACACTCTTAAAAATGGATACACCTAAAACATAAGGGTAT
This sequence comes from Indri indri, assembly GCA_004363605.1. Lineage (NCBI taxonomy): Eukaryota > Metazoa > Chordata > Mammalia > Primates > Indriidae > Indri > Indri indri. The sequence continues at coordinate 37,241 of RJWJ010009082.1, read as the reverse complement.
AGAAAAACTGAATGCCGCTCACTAAAAGAAAGCTAGAGCTATATTAATACTAGACCAATGGACTTCAATGTAAAGCACTTTATCAAAGATTAAAAGTGCTGCTCATTATGAAAAATACTTCAACTAACTAGGAACATGTAATAATTAAAATCCTGTATGTCCCTAATAACATAATATCAAAACATATAAAAGAAAAATTAAGAGATAAATATACCACATGTTGGGAACTTCTAATACACCCCTCTCAGCAATTGATAGATTTTTAAAAGATAAAAGTTTAGAAATATGAGGAATAATTGAATAACAATCACTATGCTTAATCTAAAGGGCATATATAGAATCCAACACCAGACAACTGTAGAACACAAACTATTTCCAGACACACATGGGGCATTTATAAAAACGAATCACAAACTGGATCATTCCCTGATCACAATGCTTTTAAGTTTGAATAAATCATCTCTAGATTACTAGAAAAATTCAAGTTTGGAAATAAAAAATAAGCTTCCACATAAGTCATGAATCAAGATTAAAGCATATGGAACTTAGAAAATAATTGAATGAAGATAAAAGAATTAAATATCAAACCTTGAGGGATATAGTCAAAGCAGTAGTGAGAGGGAAATTTATAGCCTCAAATGTCTATGTCATGTAAAGGGATAAGCAGGGCTGTCTGGTAAACGACTCTGGGTGTTGCATTGTCTGCAAGAGATTATTCCTGAAAGCAGGAGCTCCTCTTCTTCCAGCAGCACAGTTCCAGCCCCTCACTTGCACCCAAGGCTGGCATCTTACATTGCAGGACACCTCCCTGTGCAGCTACTGTTCACTCTGGGCTGCTTGTCACCTACCCCCAGTGGTGCATTCCCTGTACCTACGATGCTTTCTCATGTTCGACTGTGAGAAGACTAAGTAGCAGGCAGCAAGCATCCTGCCCTAAAATGTGATCCCCTGACACATCCAGCCACCCAGCCCAGGGCTGGTACAGCCCCTGTGGGCTATGAGAGTCCCAGGCACTGTGAGTCTTTTTTTACTGGCCCTCAGCTTGTGAGAGTCCCGAGTAACTCCCATGCCTCCTCCCTCTTTGCCATCACTCTGCAAGAAGGGAGGTGAGAACTGGTGGGCCAGCATCTAACTGAAGGGTCAGAAAAAGAACAAAACAAATGCGAGAATGTAGAGAAAAGGGAAGTTGACCAGGATCATCCTCCTCCGGCGGCTCTTAGTGCCACCCAGCAACCGCTCTCCACTTCCGTCCTTCCCTCTCTCACTGTCCTTGGAAACTGTTCACATTCTCTTCTCATCCTCACGTCTCCGGCGCCTCTTCACCTTTCGCCTACTCATCGCGCTCAGCTAATGACCTTCCCACCCTATTATGGGCAGAACTGTGTCCCCCAAATTCACGTGTTGAAGTCCTAACTCTCAGTCGCGCAGAATGTGACTGTATTTGGAGGCAGGGCCTCTACGAAGGTGATTAAGGTAAAATGAGGTCGCTAAGGGTGGGTTCTAACTCAGTATGACTGGTGTCCTTCTAAGAAGAGGAGATCAGGACACGGACACAGACGACCGCGGGAGGACACAGGAAGATAGCATCTGCCCACCCAGGAGAGAGGCCTGGGAAGAAACCAACCCTGCCCACACCTTGATCTTGGACTTCCAGCCTCTAGAACTGTAAGAAAATAGATTTCTGTTGCTGAAGCCGCTCAGCCTCTGGCGCGGTTAGGGCAGCCCCGATGAACTGGCGCACTCCCGTCTTCGTGGGGAAAACAGGCGCAACCGGCAGAGATCTGCAGCGAGCTCCTGCCACGCCTGCCCGATGCCCGCACCCCTGTCCGCCCACGTCTCCGCTCCTTCCCCGTGACGTGGAAAACGCCCCCACTCCCGGGGAGCAGCTCCTCCCTGTCCTCCAGACCCCTCGCCTACTGAGGTCCGCGCCTGCCCCTTATTCTGGAACATTCTACCATCCTTCTCTCGCGTCACCAACGTTTCCCCCCGCCGTGGGCACAGGAACACGGCGCTCCTTCTCTCAGCTGCCCCGGCGGGTCTCTGGAGCCCACCGCCCCTCTGGCCCGGCCCAGGCTCCTTCCCTTTTGCACCCGGCAGGAGCGGCCTGTCCTGCAGCCTCGGTGCCAGGCTCCCTCCTCCCAGGGGCCCTCTCTCGGCACAGATTCTCTTTTCTCTTTCCCTTTCTTTTTCTAAACTTTGTGTGGTGGAATTTAACACACGCACAGACAAGTGTACAAAACACAAGTGTGGAATTTATTAAATAATTGCCGCCTGCGCTCTAGAAGCCCAGGCGTGTGCCTCTTCCTCCCGCTAAAACCCTCCTCCTGCCGGAGGTGGTCGCTGTCCTGCCGTTCCTGGTAATAAATGTGTTTCCTGAGCACACTGACGCCTGCGTATGCACCCTTCAACAGTGAAGTTGACTGTGCCTGGTTTCGAACGTTGCATAAAGAGATTATAACGTACGTACTCTTTTGTGTCCTCTTTCATGCATTAGTACGTTGGTAGTAGCAGCTCACTGATTCTCATTGCGGTGCAGTAGCGGTTCTCAAAGGGGGGTACCCAGGTACTCAGCATCATCTGAGACGTTGTTAGAAATGCAAATTCTTGGGTCCACCCTAGACCTATAGGGTCAGGAACTGTGGGTGTGGGGTCAACACTTCCAGGTGATTCTGACGTACGCTAAAGTTTGAGAATCATTATTTGTTGTTCCACTTTACTTCTCCAGCCTACTGTTGATGGGTATTGGGGTTATTTCCAGGCTTTCGCTATTGTAAACACAACCTCTATGAACGTCCTTATACGGTTCTCCCAGGGCACGTGCGCATGAGATGTGGGGGTGGGATTCCAGCACTGTCTGTTTTCACCTGTACCAATTAATGCCAAATGATTTTCCGAAGGGACTGGGTCCAAAAAGAAAACAAAAGACAAACTCAATCCAGGTAAATGAGGACAGCTTAATAACAGAGGGAATTTGCAACAGCATCCTGATAAAAAGCAGCGTTCTCACTAAATTAGCAAAGCTGTAGAGCAGAGATGTACTTAGGATTGGCTGAGGTGAAATGCTCATATTTGCGTGCAAACTACCTCTACTATTTTATCAGCCAAAGGAGAAGCTATAGTTGTCAACGTTTATAAATATGTTTATATATACAGTTAGAGAAATTGGGCTACAAACTTTTTTTTTTGACAAAGTCTGTCTTGCCCCTAAAACAGACTGGCCTCAAGCGTGTCCTGTGTTTGCTGCAGTCATTAATCAGGCCCTCAAAATTTTGGAGCCCTTGAAGAACGACTTTGTACATCAACCTAATGTCCTTGGGTGCAATTGAACTTTTCGTAAACAAGTCCTCTAAATTTTTGTTGCATTGTGTTCAAATCTGTTGGAAATCTTTAATCAAAGTATTCAATAAATGAATGCCAAGAATTCTGAGCTTTGAAGCTCTAGCGAATTGTAATTATTAGAAACAAGCTTTGCCAGCAGAGAAACACAGAAATGCATCTTCACAAAGGCAAGGGAGGAGGTGAATAAATTAAGTGCCAAGAGCTCCAGTGGTGTACGAGGTCTCATTTTTAAATTCCATAATTGTTTTTGGAATATCTCAGCATGTGGGAAGAAACTTTTGATAAGATTCCTAGTTTTAATTGGAAAAATTTATATTGTGTACTGGAGTGGAAAGAAACCAAGGTCTACTATTTGCAGTGTCTAAATTTGATGAAACATTCAAAAGGATAATATGAAAATTTTGGCAGAGGAAGGAATAAGTTTTGGCTTATAAAAATATTTGTTGAAGAAAAGTTGCCTGGATGAGGCAAAATGACTGAAACTATGGAGATATTTGAGCTGGAATATTTACGAACTTCAATACAACAAAATAGAACTGAGAAAATCCTCCATTTAGTAGAGTTTTTTTCTGAGCTCACCTGGTACCTCGGTATCTGTAGGAGGATTTTCTCTGTTAAAATATGGTCTACAGAGAAGAATTAATTAATGTCAACAGAAGTAATTTATAACCACAGATAGAATTTGGGGTAAGATTGCAAGTGATTTTATCACAAAAGTAGGAATAATAAAACCATGCTGAAGAAAAAAAGCGTTCTTCAGAAAAATACCAGTGACATTTAGAGGTCCACCACCATGATAAACTAATTTGTCAGGCAACAAATAATATTTCAGAAAATGCATTATTTTAATTATCTTTAGCAACTTGTTTTGCTCTCAAAAGCATCCCAGTGTGAGCAGTGACCCTGCCTTTTCCAAGACCTCGATGGGGTGGAGCATCCCTCCTCCTCCTGGAAGGAAGCCACTTCCTGGTTTCTGAGGCCTGGAGGCTGCCTGGTTTTCCTTCTGCCCCTCTGGCCTCCTCACCAGCTCCTCTGCTGGCTCCTGCCCACGCCTAGAACTCTGAACTGTGGACTGCACAGTTCTTCTCCCACTTCCTTTTCCTGTTCACACTCTCTTCCTAGGTGATCGCAGACAGGCTTGGGCTTTCAATATCATCCATCTATTAATGATTCTTGAGTGGACCGCTTTCCAGAACTCCAGAATTATGTATCCCAAAGCCAGCCTGACATCCCACGGGGAGACATCCAAAAGGTCTCTCAAGTTCAATAATTGGTGATCTCCTCCCCCCCAGAACCCACTTCTCTCACCATTGTTCCTGCCTCGGTTGACGTTGTCCCCATTCCCACAAGACGTGGGGGCAGCCCTATGTCCTAGCTTTCTCTCACACTTCAGACCCATCCCATCAGCAAATCTGTCTTCAAACTACAGCCAGAAAAATTGGGCTTAACAAATAACAAACAGAGGGTTGTTTGTTATGCAGCAATGGCTAACTAATGCAGCCTGGATTCAATGAATGTGGACACTTTAACATTGGACTCTCATCTTTCCTCAGTTCTGGAAAAGTTCTCAGCCATTTTGCATTTTCAGATATTGTTTCACCTCCGTCTTCTCTACTCTCTTCTATCCTCCAAGTGTTCCACCTGCTCTTCCATATTTTTCAAAAATCTCTGCCTTTGTGCTGCCTTTTAGATAAATTATTCAGTACTTTCTTTTAATTCATGATTTGTTTAGCTGTCTCCAGCCTAAGTTTTATCCCATCTGGTAAGTATTTACTTCAATTATTATATTTTCTTTTTTAGGTTAAACTTTTTATTTTGGGATAATTGCAGATTCACAGGCAGGTGTAAGAAATAAGACAGAAAAGACCCAACATACCCTTTACTGTTTCCCCACTGGTAACATCCCCGGCTGCAACACCTCGCAACATTATGGCACAACAGCCAGGATCTTGACATCCATGCAGTCGGGATACCAAAGATCCCACCTGTTGCCCTTTCATAGCTATATCCACTTCTTTCCACCCCAAATCCCTCCCTAACCCCTGGCGACCACTAGTCTGTTCTCAGTTTCTATAATGCTGTCATGCCAAGATTGTTCCCTAAATAGAATCATATCTTTTGGGATTTTTTTTCATTCAGCACAAGTCTCTAGAGATTCATCCAGATTGTTGCATGTATCAATAGTTTGTTCCTTTTTATTGCTGAGTAGTATTCCATGGTAAGGACACACTACAGTTTGTCTAAGCATTCATGTCTAGGTTGTTTCCTGGTTTTGGCTATACAGTTGCTATCGACATTTGTGCACTGTTTTTTTGTGTCAACATAAGTTTACATTTCTTTTTTTTTTTCTTTTTTTTTTTTTTTTGAGACAGAGTCTCACTCTCTTGCCTGGGCTAGAGTGCCATGGCGTCAGCCTAGCTCACAGCAACCTCAAACTCCCGGGCTCAAGCAATCCTACTGTCTCAGCCTCCCGAGTAGCTGGGACTACAGGCATGCACCACCATGCACGGCTGATTTTTTCTCTATATATTTTTAGCTGTCCAATTAATTTCTTTCTATTTTTTTGGTAGAGATGGGGTCTCGCTCTTGCTCAGGCTGGTCTCGAACTCCTGAGCTCAGAACGATCCGCCCACCTCGGCCTCCCAGAGTGTTAGGATTACAGGTGTGAGCCACTGCGCCCGGCCAAGTTTTCATTTCTTTAGGATAAATGCCCAGGGGTGCAATTGCTGGGTTGTATGGCAGTGGCATGCTTAGTTTTTTAATAAACTACCAAACTGTTTTCCAGAGTGGAAAATGTACCTTTTGCATTCCCAGAGTGATGTAACCAGTTTCTCTGCATCCTCACCTGCATTAGGTATTGCCACTAGTTTTAATTTTAGCCATTCTGATATGTGTGTGGTGATACCTCGTTATGGCTTTAATTTTCCTTTCCCTAACCACTAATGCTATTAAATATCTTTTCATGTGCTTATTTGCTACTTGCATATCTTCTTTGGTGAAATGCCTGTTCATGTCTTTTGCCCATTTTATAGCTGGATTCTTTGCTTGCTGCTTTATTGTTGAGTTTGAAAGTTCTTCGTGTGTTCTAGATACTAGTCCTTCATAGGACACATGGTTTGCAAATATTTTTTCCGGTCTCTAGCTTGGATAATATTTTCATCTTCTCTCACAGAGCGAAAGTTTTAAAGTGTGACAGAGTCCAATTTACCATTTTTTCCTTTTATGGATCATGTTTTTGACGTCAAGTCTAAGAATTCTTTGCCTAGCCCGACACCCCAAAGATTTTATCCTGTATGTACAGTTTATCCTGTATATATAGTTCTGTGTTTCGCATTTAAGCCCGTGGTCCATTTTGAGACAATTTTTATAGATGTGAGATTTAGCCTGAGATTTTCCTCTTCTCTTTCCTCCTTCCTCCGTCTTCTTTCTTCTTTTTTAACCTATGGATGTTCAACAGCTCCAGCACCATTTATTGAAATGGCTATTTTCCCTCCATTGAATTGCTTTTGCAACTTTGTAAAAAACCAGTTGGGCCTATGTGTGGGGGTCTATTTCTGGATTTTCTGTTCTGTTCCGTCGATCTTTGTGTCTATCCCTCCATCAAAATGATCTAGTCTTAATTGCTGCAGCTATATAAGTCGTCTTGAAACTGGACAGACGGATACCTCCCACTTTATTTTTCTTTTCCAAAATCATTTTAGCTACTTGAGTTCCTTTACCATTTCATATACATTTTAGAATAATCTTCTCTATGCCTACACAAAATCTTTCCTGGACTTTGATAGACATTGCTTAAAACCTTTGTATCAATTTGGGGGAGAGCTGGCATCTTTACTACGTTGATTTTCCCCATCCATGTCACAGTGTGTCTCTCTCTATTTAGGTCTTCTTTGATTTTTTTCATTTGTGTTTTGTTGTTTTCTGTACACAAGTTGTGTACCTAGTTTGTCAAATTTACACCTAAGTGTTTTTCTGTGACTGTAAATGGTGCTGTGTCTTTAATTTTTCTGTACACGTGTTCATTGCTAGTATACACAACTGAAATGGATTCTTGTATGTTCATACTGTATCCAGCAACCTTGCCGAACTCACTTATTAGTTCCAGGTGGTTTTCGTTGTTGTTTTTTGTTTGTTTTGTAGATTCCTTGGGATTTTCTACATAGACAATTATGTCTCTGCAACTAGGGGCAGTTTCATTTCTTACTTTCTAGTCCGTTTGCATTTTTTCTCCCTTTCTTGTATTGCACTGGCTGGAACCGTCAGCCCTATGCTGAATGAGAGTAGTAAGAATGGACATCATTAGCCGGTTCTCAGTCTTAAGGGAAAAGCTTCCAGTCTTCTGCCGTTAAGCGTGACGTGAACTACAGGGTTTTTGCAGATACTTCCTATTAAGTTGAGAAAGCTCACTTCTATTCCCATTTTTCTATGAGTGTCGATCATAAATGGCCATTGATTTTTTAGAATATAATTCATATACCATAACGTTTTGAACAAATGTAATCGTTTTTAGTATATTCACAATGATGTGCAGCCATCAACATTAATTCCAGAACATTTTCATCACCCTGAAAAGAAACCCTGTACCTGACAGCAGCCCTTTTTCATCCCCTCCTTCCCCCCACACTCTGGCAGCCACTACTTTACTTTCTGTCTCTACGGATTTGCCTATTATGGACGTTTTATATAAATAAAAACCACACAATAGGTGGCCTTTGTACCTGATGTCTTCCATTCAGCATGATGCTTTCAAGGCTCATCCATGTTGTAGCATATATCAGTATTTCATTCTTTTTTATGGCTGATCAATATTCCATTGTATGATGATATCATTTTGTTTATACATTCATCAGTTAATGAACAGGTGGGTTGGTTCCTTTTTTGGGGGGTATTATGAATAATGCTTGTAAGAACATTTGTGTACAAGTCTTTGTGTGAATATATGTTTTTAATTCTCCTGGGCACAGGAGTGGAATTGCTGGGTGACATGAAAACCTCATATTTAACTTTGGAAGAATTGCTGAGTTGTTTTCCACAGTATTTGTACTATTTTACATTGCCACCAGCAATGTGTGAGGGTTCCAATTTTTCCACATCTTCACTAATACTCGTTATCACCTATCTTTTAGATTATGGTACTACCTGGGGGTACAAAGTAATATCTTATTGTGGTTTTGATTTGTAGCTCCTCAACGACTAATGATATTGAGCATCTTTTCAGGTAATCATTGGTTATTTGTATATCTTCCTTGGAGAAATGTCTATTCCTTTGCTCATGTTTTATTGGGTTATTTATCTTTTTATTATTTGATTGTACGAGTTATTTATATTCTCTGGATATTATACCCTCATCAGATATATAGTTTGCAAATATTTTCTCCCATTCTGTGGGGTACTGTTTTTCTTGATGTCCTTTGAAACACAAAAATGTTTAATTTTGGTGAAGTCCAATTTATCTATTTTTTGTCACTTGTACTTTGTTGTTACAGCTAATAAACCATTGCTCAACCCAAGGTCACAAAGATTTACCCCTACATTCCCTTCTAAGGTTATTATAGTTTTAGCTCTTATATTTGGGTCTTTGATCCATTTCGAGTTAATTTTGTGTATGGGGTAAGGTAGGGGTCTCACTTCATACTTTTGCTATGGATAACCAGTTGTCTCAGAAAAGATTCTTCATTGCTCATTGGATTATCTTGACACCCTGTTTGAAAATGAATTGAATATAAATGTTAGGGTTTATTTCTGGACTTTCAATTCTATTCCATTGATCCATGTCTGTAGTACACATTTTTGATTACTATAGCATTGTAGAGAAGTTTTGAAGTTGCAAGGCGTGAGCCCTCCAACTTAGTTTTTTAAAGGATTGTTTTGGTTATTGTAGGTAATTTGAATTTCCATATGAATTTTAGAATCAGCATATTAGTTCCTGCAAAAAGGCAGCTGGGAATTTGATAAGCATTGTGTTAAATCTGTAGATGAATTTCGGGAGTACTGCCAGTGTTAGGCTGGAGTAGAGTGGTTACTATCTAAGAGTTTCCTGTCTTGCTAGGCTGCCCTTTCCTGGCTTTTTTTTTTTTTTTTGCTAGAGAGAGTAGGCTTTTGCGGGGGCTTTTTATTAACCTGCTCCCATTGGCATTTCTAGGTGGCTGGCTTCTTCAGCTCCAACTCTGGGATTGGAGCCAAAGAAAACCCTAGGAACTCACCACCATCTCATTTCTCAGGTCCTGAGCTCCCTAGCCAGCCTGCCTTCTTCACTCCATCTGTTAGAATCTTGTGAGATTTTTTTAAAAGCTGTTGTTAGTTGTGCCTTGTGTAAAGAATAGGCAAGAGTGCATCTAATCCATCTTCCCAGAAATGAAAATCAACTATGTTTTCTTTAAAAAGGTACTTTTCCACAGCTACCTGGCCTTGCCGCATTATAGCTTTTTCTCCACAATATCTGTTCTTTTCACAAATATTATTCCTTCATTGTTTGCACTGAGCATCTCAGATATGCTTATTTTAAAGTCTTTATTTTAGACTATTATTTTAATTTCATATGGAGTTAATTCATTTATGATTATTGATTTTTGTTGACTTTTCTTCTTAGCATTGGATGTCTTTATGGGCTTCAGAGTTTTGGTTTTCAGGCTCATTTTGGGTTAAAAAAAAAAAAGAAAAAAGGCTTTTTCTCTCTCTCTCAGCCTCCTCCCCCATCTAGCAGCTTGGGGTCATTTCATTTGATGCCTGGTCTGTAGTAGAGAAACACATTTTTTTTTGAGACAGAGTCTCACTCTGTTGTCTGGGCTAGAGTGCCGTGGCGTCAGCCTAGCTCACAGCAACCTCAAACTCCTGGGCTCAAGCGATCTCCTGCCTCAGCCTCCTGGGTAGCTGGGACTACAGGCATGCGCCACCACGCTAATTTTTTTTATGTACATTTTTAGTTGTCCAGCTAATTTCTTTCTGTTTTTTTAGTAGAGATGGGGTCTCGCTCTTGGTCAGGCTGGTCTTAAACTCCTAAGCTCAAACGACCCGACCGCCTCGGCCTCCCAGAGTGCTAGGATTACAGGCGTGAGCCACCGCGCCTGGCCGAGAAACACATTTTTCATTGGTGGTTCAGAATTCTAAGCCTCTGTGGTTTGCTTGTCAAGCCAGGTGGCATGAGAGTCATGAGATTGTGTCTGTATTCTCCCTTGTCCCCTCCCTTGTCCCAGGGCCACACCTTCACATAAGCTGTCGCCCCCATGAAACAACTGAATCAGACTTTTTAAGACTTTTTTCTGACATAAGGATGACCCCTTACTCCCCGAGCCTGTGGCTTCAAATATGAAGCCTGGCTCTGTTCCTAGCCTTGTGTTCCTATTAAGCCCCAGGACCCAGAGCCCAGCAGGCCCATGGCTTTGTCAATCCTCAGCAGTTTGTGTTTCTGGACCATAGTGAAGTTTTTGAGCCTGCCTATATCCGTTCAATATTCTCTTTGTGTAGCTTATTGTTGTTCTGTGCTCACAGAAGAGACAGGCACTGCAAAGCATGAATCACGGCATCATCTGGATCAGAAGCCAAATACTCTTCCTCTGCTCTTCTTATTTTTAAAATTCTTAAAATTTTTATTTTGCTCCATTTTTATGGGCTGCCACCATATATCCTATTGGAAATAAAGTGAAATACAAATAAACTACATGTTTCTTCAATTTCATGTTTTATCATTTCTGAAATTAGAGTGCACCTGACAGTCAATGCACCTGAGAATGTAAGATTTATGGTGTCAGCCACACCTGGAATTGCAGCAGACACTTCACTCATGGACCCAGCATCCAGGGGCCTGGGGAGGTGCAACCCTGACCCTGAGGGCAGAGACCGATGGGGTAACTCGTAGGAGTAGACGGGATCCCCAAGTGTGTTTGGAAGAACTGGGAGGGGTAGAGGGCTCCAGGTCTATTTCTGCTTTTGAAGTCACTGACCTCAGTCAAGGTTAACGATTTGGAAGGTCTCATGGAATCAGTTTAAGGACACAGTCTTCCTTCTTTCCCATCTTGTTTCATACCCTAGAAGTTTTCGCCTGGCCACAAAAAGTACACACTTTGGCCCACTGGGGGAGTGTGCATCTTCTCCAATTCTAACACCCTCATGCCCCAATTCCCATATTACAGAATGAAAACTGTAGGTGTGAGTGAACACAGCTCTGGCCCGGGCCTGCCTAAGGAGCGCAGGTGGCTGCCAGCAGCTTCAGCCTCTTTGAATACCCTGTCTGCAAAAGACTGGTGTGGCGGGTATCTTCTTCTCTCCAGCCATGCTCCAGCTTGGAATTGACTGCTCAGAAGCAGCACAGCAAGGCCAAGCTGGAAAGGCATCCAGATCCCGAGTCAAACAGTCCATTCCCTTTGGCCCAGTAATTTCACTTCTTGGTATTTACCCTGGGGAACCTGGCAGAGAAAGGGGCTGGGATTTATATACAAGTACGGTTTATAAAACTTCAGCATGGAAAACAAGATGGAAATCTATCAAAAAGGGCACGGTTAAATAAACTGTGGTACACCATTTCAGAGGAACACTAGAAAATAACTCAAAATCACGCTTTTGAACTATCTTTAACAGGAAAATACTCAAAATTCAATGTGCTATTACGGTTACAAAATAATTTGTAAGGTACAAAAATTAACATTTTGTAATAGAATGCCAGAAAAAGGATGGGATGGAACTTCAGAAATATCACTATTTGCCCTTTCTAGGTCTTGGAGAGACACTGAGTGATATAAAGTAGGATTTTTTTACTTCTCTGACTTAAGACTTGCTACAATGAATACAGATTACATTAAACTTATATTCAGGTTACAATGAGAAGAAAAGTAAACTTCATCAAAAAAAAATTACAACACCTACAAAATGAGCCTTGCAAGCAGTCCTGGGAAGAATCTCACAGAAAAGTACAGACAGCTGATAATAAAGTAACAGTAACCACGGTCGTCGCCGATTGGCTGCGAGGAAGGACGCGCCGCAACCCCGGGCGGGACTATGCTCACTTCCGGGGCGGGGCCTCGGCCGCCACAGCGCCCTCGGGAGCGGGCGGTCTCCATGGCAACCAGCGGGCCCGTATGAGGCCCGCCTGCCGCCGCCGCGCCACCGCGCCGGCCCCGCCCGCACAAAGGCCACGCCGTGACCCGCCCTCCGCCGCGACCCCGACCCCGCCTGGCTCGGGCCTTGCACCTGCCGAGCCCTCAGCCGTCGCCGCCCGGCCTAGCTGACCGGGAAGCAGTTGTTGGCGGCCGCTGGGTGACTCATCGGCCTGGCCGCGTCCCCCGAGCGGGCCATCTTGGTCGTGGCCGGCGCGGCAGACGGAGCCGCGGAGGAACCTCGGGGACCCCAGGTACGCGCCCCGCACCCGCCCCCGGGCCCGCAGCCGCCGAGGGCAGCCCGCTTTGTTCTCCCCCGTGGGCGCCGCGGCGCTTTGTGCAGGCCTCGCCGCCCACGCGCGCCCTCCGCGCCGTCTCCCTGCTTCCGGCCCGCTCCTCCGCATCCGAAGCCTTAAAAGATATTTTTTTAATCCTCAGGGCCTGGAACGAGTCCAGCTCGCAGCCGGCGCCGCGGCCTGCGAGTCTGCCGTGGAGGAGCCGCGTTCCCCGAGCTGCCCCCGCCTGGGCCCTGGCGGCTCCTCTCTAGGCCTCTGCCCGCCTGCTCCGGTCGCCGTGCGCGCCGCGCTGCCCTGACTTCCTGCAGGGCCCAGCTCCGCTTCCGCCTGCAGGTTCGGACTCCGCACCCACACCTTCGCCCCCCCGTCTCGGCCCGGGGTGACTCTTGCCAGCATGGTCCAGCCGCAGACGTCCAAAGCCGAAAGCCCGGCCTCTGCTGCTTCAAATGCCCAGATGGACGACGTTATTGACACTCTGACCTCCCTGCGCCTCACCAACTCTGCGCTGAGGCGGGAGGCCTCCACCCTGCGGGCCGAGAAGGCCAACCTCACCAACATGCTGGAGAGCGTGATGGCCGAGCTGACCCTGCTTCGCACCAGGGCGCGCATCCCGGGGGCGCTGCAGATCACCCCACCCATCTCTGCTATCACCTCAAATGGGACTCGGCCCATGACCACCCCGCCGACCTCTCTGCCCGAGCCCTTTTCCGGAGACCCGGGCCAGCTGGCGGGCTTCCTGATGCAGATGGACAGGTTCATGATCTTCCAGGCCTCCCGCTTCCCGGGCGAGGCCGAGCGAGTGGCCTTCCTTGTATCCCGCCTGACGGGGGAGGCGGAAAAGTGGGCTATTCCGCACATGCAACCTGACAGCCCCTTGCGAAACAACTATCAGGGGTTCCTGGCAGAGTTGCGGAGAACCTACAAGTCTCCGCTCCGGCATGCGCGGCGCGCCCAAATCAGGAAGACTTCGGCCTCCAACAGGGCTGTGCGGGAAAGGCAGATGCTCTGCCGCCAGCTGGCTGCGGCGGGCACAGGGCCCTGCCCTGTGCATCCAGCTTCCAATGGGACCAGTCCGGCGCCGGCCCTGCCCACCCGAGCACGGAACCTTTGAGAATCCGCCACCGCCTTGGTAGCATCTGCAGCCACCCAGGTAGCATAAGCTCTTTGCTGCTTAGAAGAAATGTCCATACAACAGCATCGCCCCTCTTTGAAGACGTCCCCTCCTGCCTCTCCAGACCTGTTCCACAAGGAGATCTTCCTTCCAGCCCTCTGGGTGCCCTGGTCACCCAGTTCGCTGTGCTTCCTGTGCCAGCTTTGTACCTGCAATTCGTTGCTTGCTTCCCTCCCTCCTGCTTGCACCCCCAGCTATTCTAATGACTGCAGCTCCGCTACTCAGGCACACTGACTCTGTGCACGCTGACCGACCCCTCCCAGCCTGACTCCGTTCCTGGACGCTCATACTCTGCCCTCTGCAGGCCCCCAGGACAGCTTCCCACCTGCTGGTTGCCCTCTTCTCACTGATGAACTCTGGACAGAAAGAAGCCACTTTGGCCAGGCTGGTGGCTTGACGGGTGTACTTGGAGAGGGGTGTCTGGCTTCCCATCCAGAGGTGATCACCAGCCCTGCCAGGGCCCAGTGTATCAGGCAGGGGTCTCATCCCTGCTGTCAGTGGCCAAGTGGTCACTGCTAGGAGTGCAGTTCTAGCATTTCTGCGGTCAAGCTTCACTCTGTACATGCCCCATTGCTGCCACTGGGAAGGACTGATATTGCAGCTAAAGGGAGAGTCTTCCAGAGGATGCACCTCCCTTAATGCCTGGCTTTAGCTGCCAGTATTCTGATAGCACCAGGAATGCGGGGAATCTGGAATTTGCCTGCTTAAAGTTATTGTGGCCTTTGGACCACTGGGCAATTCCATCAGGCTGCCATGGCAGTAGACCCATGCACATCCACACCTGAGGGCCACAGCAGGCTGAGGGGTGGACACTAGTGACTCAGTTTGCTGCCTGGGATTTCCAGCGGGCAGCACCACAGCTGCCGGTGTTCAGTCACCCCCTCCTCTGCCCCGTGTCCCTTGGTGTTGGGCCTTGCCTAGTTTGAGACCTGTTTCCGTCTCCATTCAGGTGCCATGTGGCCTTCATCGCAGCCGCTTCCACGGCTCACACCATATCTAAGTCTCCAAAGATGCCATGTAGCATACCCTCCCCATTGCTGGGTGATCACACGTCCGGCCTTTGTCTAAGAGAACTGACCCTCTCACACCTGGAGGCCCAACTCCTCTGGGAAACATCCTTAAGCACTCAAGGAAGCGGGGTGTCTGCCTCTGGCACCTCCAGCCAGGGTCTCAGTATCGTTTGTAAAGACAAAGCTGCAGACTGCCATGGTCCTAGTGTGGTGGCAGTGTAGGACTGGCACTCACGTCCCTATTCTGAGGGACCCTGTGCTTCCTCACAGGTGATAACCAAGAAGTCACTTTCTAACTGAGCTTGGCCAAGCCCTTTGGACTGTGATGCTCCTGCCGCATTTTAATGCCAGACAGACCATGGGGGAGGTGGGGAATCTTACCCTGGTTCATCTGCCCCTGTCTGAAGGGCCCTGGCTTGACTGCAGAAGAACAATTTCCATCCCCCACCCCAAAGATAATGTATATGCCTTGGGATCCCAGGGGTTGGGTCCTGGGACCGTCCTCTCTTCCTGAGAGTTTTGATGATGCTGGGACAAGTGACTGTGATGCTGAAGCACCACTGCCTTGCAAGGTCAAGGATGTTCAGTGGTTGCTGGGTTCGCAGACCACTGCCACCCGCTCATCGTAAACCCTGTTAGCCCAATTGCCCTGCTAAACAACTGCCTGAATACAGGCTTCATGTTCCCCTGGACTCCAGCCGAGGCTGACCAGGTGGGACCACGGTGCTCATTAAGCATGAACGGAGGGAGGACCCAGTGGGGCCACCATTCCTGGAGTGGGACTGCTGGTGGCAGGTGTACAGATGACTTTGTGTTCAGTTCTCTGAATTCCATCTCCAGCAGCTGGGTTGGTGAGACTAGTACTTGCCAGGTGGAGGTGCCCCCAAGTGAAGGGGTACAGTGGCACTTGGGGAAAAGGCACCTGGAAGGTCTCCCTGTGGCCCAGCCAAGCCAGGGTAGGACACCCAGTGTGGAAGCTGGGCAGGAACTCTGCCATCTCACCATGCTGGCTCTACCCAGGTGGCTTTTTGAAAGTGCCACTGTGTTTGCACTGGGCACTGTATTTTAGAGTTTGTGCTGCTGCACGCACTGACTGGAGCCGCGGAGGGAAGGCTGGCCACGGTCCCCATCCACACCTGTGACTGGGCCCTTTGCATATGGGTTGTCGAGCCCGGTCCAAGCTGCTGCTCCGGCTTCGTTTGGCTTGGAGCTTTGATTGTGTCTTATCTCTTGGTGCTTACGTTTGTGGGCTTGGGACAGTGCCTGTTGTGTATTTATGACCTTCTCGATAGCTCCTCCCAGCTTTGGAACCTGGAGCAGATGAGAGAGGGTCAGGGCTTGCCCTCCACGTGGGACTTGGAGGAAGCCCACATTGGAGAGCTCTAGTGGGAGACACCTCAGTCCCCAGCTAAGGAGGGTGAGACCCAGCCCCGTGCAGCCCCAAGGGAGACCTCAGTGACAGGGGGAGCAGGCTGGAGAAAAACGTGGGGGAACGGAGATGCTTTGTACATATTTTGGGGTTATAATTTCTCTAAATTTTAAGAGAAAAGGTATTGATTTATAAAAGGGACAGGCAGTAGTGTTAAACAGTGCATGTGATGGAAAGTTTTCTATGTTTTCTATGATGTCAGCATTACTTGGACTTTTGTGACTGCTCTTTGGTCTACATGACACCCTGTCTGGTAAGTAAGCTTCATTGCATATCAGGGCATAATTGGAGATGGGATTTATTACGGAGTGACTCCCCTGCCTAGTATAGTGTGACCTCGAGATTGACTTAATGTCCTAAAGCATATTGGTGACTTCTAGGAAACAGCAAAGACCCATTTCATTGGCCTCAGGTAAGTATGTGATGCGTGAGTAATGACAGGGAGTAGAAAACAAAACCCTGAAGGTATGGCTGGGCCGTCCTGACATGCAGGCTCCAGCTAAGACACGCTGTGGCCGCCTGCTGGGCGTAGAGCTTTGGGTGGAAAGAGGGGAGAGGTCTTTGTGGAGGCTCCTCCATCTTAGAACCAGAGCTGTAAGACCCAGTTCTCCTCTGCTTGGAAAGCAACGGTTTAGACGCTCACAGAGGAAGGCACAAGATGGGGCTCCTGGGGAAGGAAGCAGGGGGAGCTCCCCAATGCAGGGGAGAATACTGGGGTGTAGGCCTTCCCCAGTCCCCCGGGAGTGCACATGGGACTGACATCGGTGTCATTCTCTCTAGGGGCCAGACGGTTGGCTGCGGTGTGAGTCGGCCGGGCACAGGTTAGGTAGAGGAGGTGGGGGAACCCAGCTCCTCACTCCGCATAACTGACACCCTTCTGCACACAAGCAGCGACACCTACCAGGCCTTGTCGTTATCCATGTGAACGTACATGTTACAGAAATTTTGGAAAATCAAGTAGAGGAAAGAAAAAAGTAAAACTTACATTTTGTGTCTCACCTTTCAGGCATTTTCCACACAACCGTAGTTTCTTTGCATTTTGTTTTAACATATTGTGATACTAACTTCTGTAATGAGACGGTTTCTTGTAGTCGTTTGCACTGAACATGGCATGGCCATCTCCCCCACCTAGGTACTGACCTGACTGTCGTGGCTGATGGCTGTGCTCTCCCACTGGGAGATGCGGCCGTGCGGACTGCTGATCACTAACGCTGCTGCTAAGTCTTCCCTCTTGTAAATCGATGAGCATCTTCGTGCATAGGGCTGTTTCCCGGTGTCGGGTGTTTTCTTTCGGGTAGGCTGCCAGAGGTGGGATTATTGAATTACAGAATATGAAAACCTTTGAAGCTTTTATTACATATTGACAAAATGGTTTCCGGAAATGTTTGTATCCACTTATACCACCACCAGCAAGGATAAGTGTGTCCAGTTTGCAGTATTGAGTATTAGCATTTGGCTAAATATTTGCTGATTTGATCACAAAAAAGTAGATTGTGTTTCAGTTTGCATTTCTTTGATTTCTAGCACAATTGAACATCTTTTCATGTTCAGCAGTTATATTTCCTCCTCCATGGATTGTCACTGTCCTTTGCTCTATTGACTGGGGTCTGATAAATTTGTATGAGCTCGTTCTGTATTAAAGATATTAACCTGGTGTGTGTGTCATATTTACCGCACGTGTACAGGTTTTTGCTCTGTGTGTGTGTGTGTGTGTGTGTGTGTGTTGTAACCTACTGAAATTTTGACATTATGTAGTCAGTCCGTTCCTCGCTTAGCTCTGTGTCCGCTAGACCATGACGCAAGTTACAGGTCAGGCAGGTATAACATATTTCCTCTGTAGTGTCCACAGCTATGTCGTTAGCACCTCTGACAGTGCCTGGCGCATAGCAGGTACTCGGTAAACGCTTGTTGAATTGGTTGCATGAACGGATCTGCTAGGCCTTGGGATCCATAAATGGGTAGAACGGTGCCTGCCGCAGAGCGGAGGGTCCAGCAGCAGTTCTCACACCTGACAGCTCTCAGACCGTGCCGGCTCTCTGCTCCCACCGCTGCTCTGCCTTCAGGCCCACAAGGCCAGTCGTTCTTCCTGCCTCCCTTCTCCTCACTCTTGTTGCTGTGTAAGAAGGATAGATGTTACTCCTCTTAGAAACCACCCTGAACGAGCAGGCCGGGCCAGCGATGCCGGGACTGTGCCCCGCCCCGCCCCAGGCTCCCACCTGCCAGGTTACCACCTGAGCTCGGGTGTCTGCCCAGCGCCATGCTCCTTGAGGGCGGCGCTGCTGTGTGATTCAGGGCCCGGAAGGGAAGCTGCGCGGTGACGGTCCAGTGGTTGAGCAGAAGGACAACACGCTGGACAGTAGCTGGGCATCTTGGGTCCATGTCACACAGACCAGTCACATCGCGGCCCCGTTTTCATTTCCTGTCCAGGATCCTGCGGGTGCCCGTGCCCATTTCTCGAGCAGGGGCCCCGACACCCCGTGGCGCACCTGTCCACCACAGCTAGAGTCCAAGCTCACCATTGCCTCCTCTCTTCCTCGGTTAGCTTTTTTCTGATGAACTTAATTGTTCAGCATTTATTGATTTATTCAGACTATTACAGTAATAGACACATATTACACACTTTAAAAAATATACAATATTACAGAGAAAAAAATGATCTGCTCTCCCACCACCCAGAAAAACATGGTTAAAATTTCCGTCTATTTTCTTCTGGTCTTTTTTTATTTGCAAATATGCACATGTATTCACACACATACATTCTTACAAAGTTGGATCATTCCCGATAGACTTTACAATTAAAATTATGTTCAAATTTGTATTGAGATTTAATTCATCTTACAAGCTTTTTTGAAAGTACTGACATCTTTGCAATGTGCAGTCATCTACTCTCAGACTAAGTGACGTCTTTCCGCTCATTTAAATCTTATGTCCCGTACGATTGTTGATACGCATTTCTTTTTCCTTTTGCAAGTGCAACATAGCTCTTTTTTCCCCAGTGGGTTACTCCTGGTATGTATTAGAAATATTGATTGATGTGCTATTTTCAATGCTGCCACTTGCAGTAGACTGAAGGTTTGTGTCCCCCCAAAATTCATGTTGAAACCCTAACCTCCAATGTAATGGGCTTAGGAGGTGAGGCTTTGGGAGGTGAGTAGGTCATGAGGGTGGAGCCCCCATGAAGGGACACAGCGAGAAGACAAGTCAGTCCTCTGCGACCCAGGAGCAGCCCTCACCAGGCACGCGCCTGCCAGCACCTTGCTCTTGAACTTCCCAGCCTCCAGAACTGTGAGAAATAAATATCTGTTGTTCAAGCCACCCAGCCTGTGGTACCTTGTTATAGCAGCCTGAACTCAGACATCTTCATGCTGAAATCTCAATGTTTTTATAAGTTGTCAAGTTAATTCTTTTGGATTTTTCATATAATCACATCTCTTGCAAATAGTGGTATTTTCTATGACTTTGTAATATTTTATAATTGTATTTTCTTCTCTTACTGCATTAGCATGTGTCAGGAGGAGCACCCTGCGTGCTTGCCGCCACACGCTAGCACGCAGGGTCCTTCTTCGCTGGGTATTGTGGCCAGGAATTCTCGAAGTCTGGCCTGCAATGCCCTGGCAGTGGCAGTTCAATCCACGTCCAGCGTGCTCCGTTGTGTGGCTGTGCTGTGTTCAGATGCCATGGGGAACCCGAGCACCTTCCTCTGTGGCTGGGTCCAGGAGAGGGTGGCTGCTGTCCCCTTTCCTCACCCCAAGTTATTCATCTACCCCCGGCCTCAGAGGGGATCTTCTCACACTCTGGGCGGCCGCTCTGGTGTTGGGCTCCTGGTCTGGCCTCTCCCACGGCCCACCCCACACCCCGCGTCGCACCTTAGCTCTGGTCTTTGCGCTCTCACACCTGGCTTTGCCACTTCCCCGCCTCTTTCAGGGGTCCTTCTTTATGTTCCAGAACTTCCGGATGTTCTGGATTCCATTGTGTTCAGAGAAACCTGACGGTGACACACCAAGCACCGCACGGCGAACTAATAGAAATTGCCACCTCTCTCGGGTCAGATCTCAGCATTCTCGAAGACAGCAGAAGCTCATGTGATTTGCCCATGAACCTCTAAAAGCCATCGCAGTCACAGGACACCTGCTAAAGCCACCACCGTTTCAAGAAAGACTATTTAATTTCGAATTATACACATATAGCAGGATATTGAGCTCGGTTTTTCCTGTTGGCCCAAACTCGTGGCTAAGGCCCGAAGCTGAGACTGAAATGCAGTAACTAAGCTGTGTTGTGAACTTGGAGGGCTGTCTCAGACACGCCATTCCACCAGAACCAAAGTGCTGCATGGGTGGGCTGGTTCTTTACCAACCCCGTTTTTTTGTCCTCCTGGGCAAAAAGCTAGACTGCATTTCCCAGCTGCCTTTGCAATGAGGTGTGGCTCAACAACTGGACTCCAGCTAGTGCAATGTGGGTGAGGGGTCCTCCATGCGCTGTTCCCTCCCACCAGCTGGATTAATGCCCGTGGTCAGGGTGCCCTTGGAAACCAGGCAGTGAAGATTCAGGTCCATGAGACGGAAGAGGCCTGAGTCCCTGAGTCACTGGCTGGCGGGGAACTGCCAGCTGCACGGGAACATCCACTGTAGACTTCCTTAAGGAGAAATAAACATCAGATCTGAGTCCTTGTGTGTTTGGAGTCCTTTGCAGAAGACTGGGTGCGAGTTACCTGCCCGTGCGGCAGAGGCCTGGTGTCGAGCACTGTTTTCTCCCTCGCGGGAGAGAGTTGGGGGCAGTGGGCTCTGACAACCCCACATAGAGGTTGAAGGAACCTGTGAGGAGGGGACGAGGGCATTTTGGTCCTTCACTGGATGTCTGGTTGGCCAGTGGACTTGCCACTTGCCTTGGTCCTGCCAGTGGGGGTTCAGGGAATTAGAGGGACAGGGGGATCGGCCAGTCAAGGGGAAGCCAGTGCCAACCCCTTGAGTTTCCAGCTTTCAGAATGCCAGAAGCTAGACCCCCCAGTCCCGGTGCCTGCTGCCCTGGGGAGCTAGATAAGACGGGGGACGTGTCACAGGCTCCCCACAGAGTGGGGCTCACAGATAGCATGCATCAGCACTGTGGTGCAACCGCCGCCAGCTGGGGTCAGCAGGAGAGGGAGGCAGAGGATGTCAGGGACAGGAAGCTCCTGGGAGGGTCCCAGGTGGAAGAGGACAGTCTCTCACACCCCTCGATGGATAGGAAGACTAGGAGAGGCCAGAAGCACTTTCCCTCTGCTGTCTTCCTCTGAGCTGTCCCCATCACACGGATGAACGTGGCCCGGCAAGGCGAAGAGTGCAGTTGAGTCAGGAGGGGGCCTTCCTGGCCCCTCTGAGTCACCAGAGCCACAGGGAGCTCTGGCCACGGCGCCAAATGTGGCGCTGAACATTCTTTAGGAATAAACAGGGCTTAGTCAAGAGGCTGTTCTAAAGACAAAAATGACAAGAAAACCTTGGAATCTGGCCAGGACGTCATTAAGGGACCTCCTACCAAGCAGGAAAGAAGACTCCAGTGGATCCCATTTGGATTGGGGTTTGGAAGAAATAAAATCGTTTCTATTTATATTCCTAACAAGTTGAGATTCCTCAATAAACCAGTGACACATAATTCACTTAAACTGTAGAAAACAAAAACAAAGCTATTAAATTATTAAATAGGAAAAGCAGAGAAAACACCGGCGTTCTCAGTGCTAAGGGAACTCTGATGGCACGAAAAGTGGAGCGTCAGAGCGGCCCCGCCTTAGCGCGCCAGCTGCCTGGAGCAGTTTAGGAGACTTCTGTATCCGAATGAGAAAAACAACTGTAAGAACGCACACTAACTGTGCAGTGCTGTGTATCAGGCACTGTTCTAGCAGCCGAGGGTGAGCAAGACAAGATGTTCCCTCACATAAGGCTCGTTCTTGTGATGGGAGGACCACAGACCCACATCGCACCAGATACGGGAAGAACAGAGAGCTCGAGTGGGCAGCATCTTGGACACGGGGGTCAGGGGTCTCTCTAGAACCAGAGCAGAGGCCTAGAGGAGGGGACAGGCCTCAGCCTCAAACTTGGACTGTGGTCCTGTGTGATGAAATTCATGTTGGTGTCTTACATGGTACAATCAACAGTGTCTTGGACTCACAGAAATACAGTTGTTTTTTTTTTTTGGTTTGGAGATTATACTAAATATACAGTTTTATGTCCTTCATAAAATTGACTTACTATGATAGACATTTTACCATGTTGTTGAAAATGTTATTGGAAAAGAAGATATTTAATGATTTCATAATATTTTGTTATATGGAAGTATATAATTTACATAGCTATTCTCTCCTGGCTGGTGATATCTGTTTATTTTTTTAAAAAATTAAGATATAATTTACATACTGTGAAATGCACAGAATTTGTTTTATGTGTTGTGACAATATACACACCAATATAATGACCACCCAGATCAAGATAGAGAACATTTACGTGACTCCAAAAAGTCCCCTTGTGCCTTCTGTCAGTCAACCCCCCTACCCCCGTCAGGCAACCCCCATTCCAATCTCTGTGCCCACAGGTTAGCTTTGACTGTTCTAGAACATCACGTGCATGGAGCCGCAGAGCATGCGCTCTTGCGCCTGTGCCTCACTGCGTAGCATAATGTTCTTGAGATTCATCCGTGCTGTGGCTCGTATTAGTAGTTCACTTCTTTTCATTGCTGATTAGTGACGCATTCTACAGACGCGCCTTATTTGTTTATCGGCGCACCTGTTGATGGACATCTGGGTTATTTCCAGTTTCGCAAGTATGAGTGAAGTTGTTACGAGCATCTCCACGGAGGCGTTCTTGTGCGTATGCGTTTGCATTTCTCCCGGGCGAATACCTAGGACAGGGATTGCTGCATCATAGGTAAGGCGATCTTTAACTTTACAAGAAACTGCAAACTGTTTTCCAAAGCGTCCGCACCATTTTACGTTCGCGGTCGCCGTGTGTGCGGGTTCACGCGGCTCCGTCTTCCCGTCTTCACTCGGAATTCTCAGTCACTTGGCGAGTTATCTCGCAACGGTGCCGTCGCATCTGGATTAGTCCCTTCTTTGTGCTCGCTCTACGTTTAATTCACTCTTCTTTTTCAAGTTTCTTAAGATCCAAGATATCTTTTGCTCCTGTTCCCCAGAAGCCCTGGATCTTTGCAGGGGCCTCGGGAGGGTTTCCTGCCTCCTCCATGGCTTAGGGCTTTTGTTTTGTACACGAGAAGGGTCTGGGAACGGGAGACGTTTTTCCCCTTTACGCATCGAAGGAAGGGCGGCTGTCTTTGGTGTCCTGCTCGGCCCCGGTATTTCTGGTGAGCACTGAGGAGGGGCCTGGGGAAAAGAGACCGTGAGGGCGTGGGTGTGGCCTCCGCTGGTGTCGGCCCCGGTTCTTCCAGATGGTGACGCAGTCCCGTGTCCGGCCTGCATGGGTTTATGAAAGTTTGTCCGCTCGCACCTCGCCTGTTCCCGCGGCAGCCTCTCCTCGTGCTCTGTGAGCGCGCAGTTCCTGCGTCTCGTCTCGTCTCTGCTCGGAGGGGCTGGGCACTGCTTGGAATTCACGTCCCTTCATTTCCTTGTAATCTCAGCTCTCTTCACGGGCTCAAGACAAACTATGATTTTGTAGATGACGCAGCTTTTTCTCATCGTTAGGTTGGGAGCGATGTTCTCTTGTGGCTTCCTACATCCTAAGCCTCAACTGACGTTTAAAAAACATCAAGGAAAAAAGGGAAATTAACTTTTTATTAATATAGTCTTGATTCATGTTGCTTTCAGTTTTAAATATTGGATAGAGCAAATTATCCCTCAAGACAGTTTCTTTTCAGATACGTATTGGCTATTTATACCCACTTGTTGTTGCTCATGAACTTAACTTTTTATAATGCTGATTGCTTTGTTCTATTTATAAAAATAACACATGTTCATTGTAGAAAATTTAGAAAATAGCATCTAAAGAAAACAACAAAATGAACCCAGAATCTTCCACCTACCTAGAGAAAGAGTTATAACATTTTAATACATGTTTTTCTCCTCTTGGTTTTAAATATAATTAAGCACAAAATAACACATGCTTATAAAAAATTTCAACAATACAGAAAAATGCGGAGTTAGACATGTAAGCAGCCCTTTCTCCCTTGAGCGCCCAGTCCTGTTCCTGAGACATGCCCAGCGTTGGCGTCTGTGTACCCGGGTCAGGGCTTTTCCTGCGCGAACAGTCGGCCCTGCTTATCCTTGGCTCCCCATCCCTGGATTCAACCAACTGAGGGTTGAAAATATTTGAGGAAAAAAACGATAAAAAGCAATAATATAACAATAAATAAAAAATATAGTATAACATTTATGTTGTATTAGGTATTATAAGTAATCTAGAGGTGATTTAAAGTATAGAGGAAGATGTATGTAGGTAATATGCAAATATTGCCCCATTTGGACCTGAACACCCGCGGGGACGTGGTGGTGGGGGGTCCTGGCACCAATTCCGGCAGACACGAGGGACGATTGCACTACTCGTGTGTGAATACACACGTGCGCCACATTCGGGCAGGGCTCACACTGGTGGCCGTGCCAGGGCATGGTTGCCCCAAGACAGGGGATCCCTTAGACCGCTCTCGTCCCGATTCCAACCCTGTTCCCCGATCCAAGCCTTGCGTTTTGCTTAAAGCAGGCCTCACGCACTTCTTGTTGTGGTTACTTTGCTTCGCCGCCTGATGCTTACCTTTACGTTCTCTGATTGTTGCTAGGTTTTGTCCCTCTCTTTCCCTGTGGCTAAAATTCCAGTTACTCATGACTCCAGTGTTTCCCGCTGCTGTTCTTGGGCTTCTGGTTAGAAGACATTTCCCCGGCAGATGACAATGTCTGTCCCCCCCTCGAGAAGACTTACTCTACTGACTTATTTTCTCATGAAGTCTGACTGGCTGGAATTTCTGGCCCTCGGTAACAGAGATGGGAAATGGCGTTTTACCCACATCAGCTCTTCCACTTTAATCGTCTTGGATACTTGAATAGAAAATTTGTCCGTTTCATGGGGATTTTCTAATTGATCAGCAGAAAATTGTGCACAGCATCCTCTTAGGTGCTGAGAATCCTCTCTGCATCTGTTACGTCCCCTTCTGCTTACTTCAATCTGTTTGCTTTTTATTGATTAGATTTGTCAGAGATTGACTCGTATTTATTTATTTTTAGAGAATCAGCTGTTAGTTTAAAGCACTCTATGGTTTTTCTCTTTCTTATTCATTAATTTCCAGTTATATTCTCACCATGTCCTTCCCCCACCGCCAGTAGCGCCTGATCAGGGAGGAAGGGGCCACATACCGCTTGCGCATCAGAAAATACGTGTCATGCTCTGATTTCTCTTCAGAGCGTTTAAATCTTTCAGCTTTTAGGAAATGTGTTTCCTGGGCTGTCACCGGCATCCGTAAGAGGCAGCATTCCACAGCGACTGAATCCAGGAGATAATGGATTAAATAGGGTTCACGCCTTTGGTTTTTCCCAGAAATTTTCTCAGAACCCTAAAAGTGCCAATGTCCATTTAGAATGTCTAAGGGAACATTCTTTCATGTTTCCTTGTAAGAACATTCCAATGTCTAAAGGAACATTGTTTACATTCTCCCCAAACCAATTAATTAGAATACAGAATCCCTTTTTTCCCCTCTGACCTTCTTTCGGGCCTAAAATCCTGGGAATTCACTCTGGGAAATGCTCTCCCACACGGCCGGGGGTTACGTTTGCTGTTTCCAGCCTCTCTCTGTCTCTCTCCACCAAGCCCGTCTGAGATCATCTTGGATCCCAAGTCTACTGTGTCCAGGTGTCCTCCAGAGAAACATCTACCTTGACACTGCTGCTGGTGACAAGGGCACACCCGTGTAGCTCCAGAGCTTTATAGCGCGGCTCACAGTCCCTTTCCCCTCTGCTCTCTGTCTGGCAGCAGGACGGACCTCCTTCCAGCTCCACTTTACAGACAGTGCGCCGAGAGCTAATGATACCCCGGCTAAGCACGTTACACGCTTAAAGGCAGCGTAAGAACAGCACCGAACTCAAGAGCTCATGAGGCTACCGTGAATGCTCATGAAGTACCAGCTTTGTGTGAAGTCCCCAGCAGGCCACACAGGGCCTAAATGACTGCAGGCGGTGGAGCCCAGTGTTAAGGTCTACGGGAAATAACCTGCTCTCTCGCTCCCATCAGTCTGCTTAAGCAAAGAATAAAGGCGGAAAGGGGGAGGCGGGTAGCTTCACAAGCTGCAAGCGTCAGCAAGATAAAGCAGCAGCTAGCCCAGAGGGCCGGCACGCCCTGGAGCACTGAAACGCCCAGGGGTGCCTCATGTACCCAGATAACAGGGATTAGAATGTGCTCTGACTTAAAACAAAATGTTAAATGTATCTTTGACTAAGATTAATAACGATTAGTGCTGATCTGGGCTTCTGTAGCCCTGCTTGCGCAGATAGATGACTTTCCAGGATGTGTCTCCCCTGGCTCGGGGCTGCGCTCTGCGCTGCTGCCTCTCGGCGGTGCAGAGGGCAGTCGCTGGCCAGCTAATAAAGACTAGCAATTTGGCTCAATTCGGTCTCTCGGTGGTCACTTCTCACACTCCGTACCATAACACCCAGGTTCAAATGCAGACGGTATGGCTCCAAACTCGTGCCGTCATCATTTTTTTTTAAAAAGAACTGTAACCTTTATAATTCCTTGTCCTTTCTTAAATGAAATCTCATGCAGCTCTCGCATACCTGTGGCTGGATAATATTTAAGACATTCATTTGTATTTGTTTTTTCCTCCTATATTTTCCTCTCTTTTCCCTCAGGTGAGCACCACGCAGTTAGGCGTCATCTCTGGTTACAGGATAGAAGAGAACAGTATAGCAGAGGAGGCAGAAATTTACCAGCGACACTTTCTGGCTTTTGTTCCAAAACCCAAGTTCAGATAGAGAAGAAGCTTCCACCAATAGGGGCAGAGTGATTTGGGAGAAACAAGAGGGGCCAAGGTAAACCTGTTTACTGAAAAGAAACGTCCTGGGGTGGGGGTGGGGGTGGGGAGGGGAATGAGAGCAGAGGGACACTGAGCCCTGTCACCTGGCAGAGCTCCTGCAGGGGGTCAAATTTCAGGAGACAGGGCTTCATGGTGCTTAAAGTGATGGTGCACCACCCAATTCAGACCCGCCACCGCACTGAAGACGAGGATACAGCTGGCTAGAAGATTTTAAGTTCTCCCTAGAAACCTAAAAGAGTAACGAGATGTGAATAAAATCTGAGAAGGAAATTCAGAAAGGTATCTAGTAAAAATATCCTTAAGAAACAAAAGGGCAATTAAGACATTCTCAAATGAAAGAAAATGAAAAGAATTTATTGCCAATAGACATACCATAAAGTCGTGGCTAGAGGAAGTTATTGAAACAGAAAGAAAATAATAAAAGAAGAAATCTTGAGACATCAGGAAGGAAGAACAAGGGAAAATGAACACGATAGACTTTCCTTCTCTTGAATTTCTTAAACTATGTTCAAGGGCTGAAGCAAAACTTATAAATTCATGCAATGTGGCTCTCAATGTATGTAGAAGAAAAATTTAGGACAATTACATTTTAAGTGGGTGGGTAAAGGGACTTCAGGAGAAGTAAGCTTTCTGTATTTCATTGTTACTAGTAAAATGTTAACACCCGTAGACCATAATAAGTTGTGTATGTATATTCTAATGCCTAGAGCATCCACTAAAAAGTCTATGCTGAGAAGTACACACAAATAGACTATAGATAAATACAAATGTAATTATAAAAACAGTTCAAGTGCCCCACTTGAGATGCAGAGAAAATAAAACAGAGAAACCAAATTAGAGGGAAGACATAGAAAAAAAATAAAATGGCTTAAGCTCTGAAATATTAATAATTACATTAAATGTGAATCGTCTAAGTACACTAATTAGAAGACAGATTGGCAAAGTGGATTTAAAAAAATGACCCGACTATATGCTGTCTAAAAGAAACTCACTTCAAGTAAAACTTTATTAAAAAGTTGAAAGTAAAAGGGTAGAAATATGAAGATGAAATAAAAACATTTCCAGAGAGACGAAAATTAAGAGAATTCATTGCTAGTAGATAGACCCGTGTAAAGGAAACACTGAAAGATGTTCTGTCGGCATAAGCCAAAGGCGAGACCTGCAGCGAGGGGGAGGGATGGACGTGTAGGCACGTGGGGACATAAAGACAACGTCACCACAGCGCGGGGCCACTGCACACCTGTCAGAATGCTGTCATCAAAAAGACACTAACAAATGTCGGTGACTCTTTTAGTCCCTTTGTGCTGTTATAGCAGAATACCACAGACTGGGTAATTTATAAAGCGCAGACATTTATTTCTCACAGTTCTAGAGGCCGGAAAGTCCCAGATCAAGGTGCTGGAGGATTGGTGTCTGGAAAGGCTGCCCTCAGCTTCCAAGATGTTGCCTCGTCGCTGCATCCCCAGAAGGGACAGAGGGCAGACAGAGGCGGGAGAGCACTCCCTCAACCGCAAGGCCTTTATAGGGGTGCCATTCCCATTCATGAGGGCAGACACCTCCTGACTTAATCACCTCCCAAAGGCTGCATTTCTTAATACTGTTGCATTGGGGATTAAGTTTCGACATGAATTTTGCAGGGGACCTCATCATTAAAACAAAGCAGCAAGGATGTAGAGAAACTAGCCACTCATACATTGCCAGTAGGAATGTGAGGTGGTGCCGCCACCTTGAAGAACAGCCTGGCAGTTCTGCAAACAGTTGATTAAGAAGCAATTCCACTTGTATGTGTATATACAAGAGAATTGAAAACATGCCCACAGAAAAACGTCTACACAGAGGTTGATAGCAGCATATTCATAAAAGCTAAAAAGTGGAAACACCCCAAACATCCATCAACAGTGAGCAGAAATGAAAAGGGGGTATGTCCTTGCAATGCAACATTATTCATCCATAAAAAGGAATGAAGTGCTGATATATGCCACAATGTGGACACCCATGAAAACATTACACTAAATGAAAGAAACCAGACACAGAAGACCACGTAGTATATGATCCCACTTATACGAAATGTCAAACCAGGCAATTTTATAGGGACAGAAAGTAGACTGGTGGAGGCGAGGGCCTGGGGGAATGGCAGCCGGAGTTGGGGCGGGTAGTGGGGAGTAAATGCTGTGGGTACAAGGTTTCTTTTGGAATGACAAAAATGTTCTAAAATTGATTATGGCGATGGTTGTAGAACTCTCGCGATAAACTTAAAAACATTTGAATTGTACACTTTAAACAGGAGAACTTCATGGTGTTAAAATTATATTTCAATAAAGCTGTTTTTAAAAAATCTAAATGAACATGAACCGTATATACATTCCTATGGAACTTAAAATACACACGGAATTATTAATAACATACATAAATGCAAGAATATGTACGCTGGGAAGGTGGTAAGTGGCGTTAGAAAGATCCGAGGTCCTTGCATTGCCTGGGGGAGTGGAAAGGTAGCAATCAGCATTTGGTACTAAGAAGTAAAGGAGGGCTATCGAAATTTCTAGGGCAGCCACAACAGAACAGTCAAACTAAGAGAGGGCGAAAACGCAATAATAGAACATAATCAATCCCCAAAGGCAATAACAGAGAGAAAATGAGCACAGAGGAGGTTATACAAACAAAAACACAAAGTAAGGTAATAGATTTAAACCAGAAAATTGACTAAAATTAAATGGGCCAGATTCTCCAGCTGAAAGACAAAGGTTGTCAGAATGATTTTGCAAAACTCCATGTGCTAGTTACAAGAGATACATCTAAAGCTTAAGGAACAGAGAAATGGAAAAAGGACAGAAAAGCATCCACCATGCAAACACGGACGAAAAGAAAGTCCATGTGGCTTTATTACTAGTAGGCAAAACAGCATGAAAGGAAAAATCACCGGAACATAAAAACAGTTTATGATAAAGGTTATATTCACCAGAAAAATGTGGCCATTTTATGTTTGCATGTAGCTCGCAACATAGCCTCGATATAGCGAAAATGACAGAGACATGAGGAGCAAAAAATCCCGCAGTCATGGTGTGAGATCTTGGCGATTGACACAACGAGCAGACAAAAGTCATGTGGCTGCGGAAGATTTGGAATACACAATCAACAGACTCCACCTAACTGGCGTATGAAGAAATGAGCACCCCACCGCAGAATGCCTCATTTTCAAGCACACATGAAACATTTTTTAAAAATTGACCTTATTTTTGGCCATAAAACAAATCTGAATAAACGTCAAAGGACTGAAGTCACGCAGAAGAATCCGACACAAAGTAATAACTCTGAATTAAAATATACTCATGTAAGTAATTCATAGGTCCAGGAAAAAATCCCCATGCAAATTAGAAAATATTTTGAATCGAATGGAAATGAGGCAAGGCACATCCAAACATAGGGGCGGCGGCTAGGCGGTGCTTGGAGAGAAAGTTACAGCCATGAGTGTTTGCTTTGGAAAATAACTAGGCTGAAAATTAATGAGCTGAGCATAGAGTCAAGTGCTTAAGACAAGAATTCCTGGCCAGCTGCAGGGATCGGGGCACCTTCAGCGTGAACGCTGACCTGCAGGGTCTGCCTGGCATGCTGCTGCCGAACCCAGCCCCAGACCGCGCCAGGGCAGGGCCGGCGCTTCCCTGACGCTGCAGCCCCATGGCCCAGGGGGTGAGGTTCTCTGTGCTGGACTCTGATGTCCATCCTGCTCAGATCTTTGTGCGATTCCACAGAATGGGCAACAGGTGGCCGCCCTCGCAGGTCTGCTGCGTCTCTGAATTCCCTTTGCACGCGCTGCTCCCGCGAGCCTGGGCTGCGTGTCATCCGGCCGCTCACCCTCGTCCAGACTGATTGAAAGGTCTCTGGAGAAGCTGGTCAAGGGGAAAAAAAAAAAAAAGGAAAAGGCACAGAAAGCAAACCAGGAATGGAAAGGCGGGCTCTGCGGACCTTGCAGACGTTGGGGAGACGGTACGAGAGGTGGTGAGCTGAACGATGACCTCCAAGCACATCCAGGTCCTCATCCCTGGAGGCTGCGAGTGTGAACGTAGATGGCAAAAGTGACTTTGCAGGAGGGATGGTTGTCCTGCGTGCCCTGGTGGGCCCGAGTGTGATCACAGGTGTTCTGAAGAGCGGGCGGCAGAGAGAGGTTTGATGGCGGAGGCGCGATTGTGTAAGGATGGACGCAGAGCCTGCAGCGAAGCACTTTGAATGTGGGGTCGGTGGCTGCAGGAGAAGCCATAGAGGTGGCCCCTCTAT
Organism: Indri indri; assembly: GCA_004363605.1. Lineage (NCBI taxonomy): Eukaryota > Metazoa > Chordata > Mammalia > Primates > Indriidae > Indri > Indri indri. The sequence continues at coordinate 5,643 of RJWJ010009082.1, read as the reverse complement.
GGCTCAAAAAGCTAGGAACGGAAGGGAGGCTTCTCAACCCAATAAAAGGGCATCTACGAAAAACTCGCAGCAAACACCATCGACGGTGAAAACCTGGGTGCTTTTCCCTTAAGAGCAGGAGCAAGACAAGGATGTCCACCCTCAGCCCTTCCATTCAACATCGCACTGGAGGTCCTAGCCAACGCGATTAGGAAGAAGAGAGGCATCTGGGCTGGAAAGGAAGAGGTAAAATTGTTTCTGTTTGCAGATGACATGATCTTGTATGCTGAAAATCCTAAATGATTCACTAAAAAACTGTCAGAGCGAATAAATAAGTTTATCAAGTTTTCAGAGTACGAGATTAATAAAATAACAGAAACCATGGTCAAGGAAGTTCTCTTTCATTCCTAGAGTTTTTTTAGTGTTTTTGTCATGAAAGGATGTTGGATTTTGTCAAATGCTTTTTATGCATCCATTGAGATGATCGTGTGGTTTTTATTATTGTATTGATATGTGTATTATATTAATTGTTTCTAGGTGTTAAATCAGCCTTGCGTTATAGGGATAAATGCCAATTGGTCATGGTGGATAATCCTTTTTATTTATTGTTGAATTCAGCTTGCTAGTATTTTATTGAGGATTTTTGTGTCTATATTCATAAGAGGTATTCGTGGTTTTCTTGTGATGTCTGATGTCTAGTTTTGATATCAGGATAATACTGGCCTCATAGAGTTGTGAAAGTTTTCTGTCTTCTTTAAGCAATGAACAATCTGAAAATAAAGTTAAGAAAATAATTTATTTCCAATAGCATCAAAAAGAACAAAATACTTAGGAGTACATTTAATAAAAGAAGTGCATAACTTACACTCTGAAAATTACAGAACACTGTTGAAAGAAATTACACAGGATCTAAATAAAAAAGCACATCCCATGTTCATGGATCAGAATAATTAATATTATTACGATAGCAATTCTTCCAAAACTAATCTACAGATTCAATATAATCCCTATCAAATTCCAGGCTTGATTCTTTGCACAAATTGACAATCTGGCCTTAAAATTCACACAGGTGCTCACGGGATCCAGAATATGCGAAATACTCCTGGAAATGAGGAGCAGAGTCAGAGGACTCCCTCTTCCTACTCTGAAAACTCGCTCCTGAGCGACAGTAGTCAGGACACGGTGGTGCTGACACAAGCGTGCGCATACATTGTAGCTCAACGGAGTAGACTCGAGAGTCCAGAAACAAACCTTCACGATTAGTCAGCTGATTTTGCCACAGATGTCAAGACCATTAAATGGGGAAAAACAGTCTTTTCAACAAATGGTGCTGAGACAACTAAATATCCACAGCAAAAGAATGGACCACTACTCGATACCATATACAAAAGCACAAGCAAGCAAAGAAAAAGTAGGCAATCTGGGCTTCAGCCAAGGAAGCACACTTTTGTGCTTCACACCCTCAAGAAAGTGAAAAACAACTCAGAGAATGGGAGAAAATTTTTGCCAATGGCGTATCTGATAATGGCTACATATTCCATTGTATAGATATATTTTGTTTACCCACTCATCAGTTAACGGACACTTGGGTTGTTTCCACTTTTTGGCCCACACACTACCATTCATCTGTAAACCCGCCCCCAAAACATTGCTCACTGTTATTCCACTCAAGGTCTTTTAGGAGGACCCAGGCCATCAGTTCTATTTCAGGCTTAGTCCAAGGAAACTGTGTCTCCATGAGTGATTTTTTGGGAAGAGAGAGTGTAACAGTTTTACTGAGATTTAATTCACACTGTACAATCCACCCATTTAAAGGGTGTTGCAGTCCAGTGGTTTTTAGCAGATTCGCAAGTTACGCAACCATCACCACAATCAATTCTAGAACATTTTATCACCCCAAAAAGAAACTCCTTCCCTTTAGTTGTCACTTCCTAATCCCCCGTCTTTAGTCTTCCTTAGTCTACTTCCTGTCTTTATGGATCTGCCTATTATGGACATTTCATTTTAATGGAATCATATGACATGGGGCCTTTTTTGTCATCTTCTGTTGTGAGCTTGTCACAAGGGCCATCCATGCTGTGGCGTGTGTTAGCACTTCATTCCTTTTTATTGCCAGATTACATCCCACTGTGTGGATAGACCACATTTTGTTCATCTGTCTGTCAGCTGATGGACATCTGGATTGTTCCACTCTTTGGCTATTAAGAGTAATGCTGTTGTGAGCCTTTGTGTACCAGTTTTCGTGTGGACATAGGTTTTCATTTCCGTTAGGTATACGCTTAGCGGTGGCATTTCTGGGCCATACGGTAACTGTATGCTTGATCTTTGGAGGAACCAACAAATCGTTTTCCAAAGTGGCTGCACTATTTTACACTCCAGCAGGGAACAAGAGTTCCAATTTCTCTGCATCCCCACGAACGCTTATTATCTGTCTTTTTTATTACGATTATCCGGTAGCCACATCTCGTCATGTTTGACTTGTATCTCCCTGATGGCTAATAATGTTGGGTCTCTTCTCCTGTGCTTGTTGGTCACTGCATGTCTTCTTTAGAGAGGTATCTGTTCCAATCCTGTGCCCATTTTTTGTTGGGTTTTGTCTTTTTATTATTGAGTTGTGTTCTAGATACAAATCTCTTATCAGATAGATAGTTTCCAAAAATTTTCTCCCATTCTGTGAGTTGTTTTTTCACTTTCTTAATGATGTCCTTTGAAGCACAAAAGTTTTTTAATCTTGAGGAAGTTCATTTGTATATTTTTTCTGTGGTTGCTTGTGCTTTTGTTGTCTTATTTAAGGAACCGCTGCTCAACAAAAGGTCATGAAGATTTACCCCTAGGTTTTCTTCTAAGCGCTGTATAGTTTTAGCTCTCAGGTCTTCGATTGATTTTGAGTGGGTTTTGCGTACGGTGTGAGGCAGAGGGGCAACTCCATCCCTTTTCACATGGATGTCCGGTTGCCTCAGCCCATTTGTTGAAATGATTACTCTGTTCTCTATTGGATTATTTTGGCACCCTTGGGAAAAACCAAATAGTCTGGCACTTACTGTGGGCCAGGCTTTGTTCTCGGTGCTGGAGATACAGCTGTGCACAAAACAAAGTCCCTGTCCTTGGGGAACTTATTGATATATTCTTGGGGACAGGGGCAGTAAGGAGACGGACATTAGACAATGAACAAACGTGATATGTCAGGATGGGACAAGTGCCCTGTAGGACAATCCCACATGGTAGGGGGAAGGAGCAGCGAGCAGTGGGGGGGCGGCAGGAGGGTGATCCAGACTTCAGCAGAGACCTCCTAACAGAGAAGGAGGGAGCCGGGTGGGTGTGAGGGGGGAGCGCCCCAGGCAAAGTGGGGGCACATGGGAAAGCCCAATGTCAGGACTGGGAGGGTCACGCTAACCACCCTTAATACACCGGAGTCTCTCCTGCCAGATTTTTCCATTGCAATTATGTCTGTGTGCTGTGCGTGTGTGTAAAGACATAATCATTTTTAGTAGAAATGAGATCGTGCTTATAACCACTCTTTCATAACCTGCTTTGAAAACTTAGCACTATGTGTCGAGCATTTTACCCTGCAAATGAACATTGCTATATTGCCGGGCACCACCCTTTTTAGTGTCAACCCCTTAGCTCCTGGGCACATTTTTGCTGTGAGAGCAATCAGCTTTGCCCATACACCCTGACGTACGTGCTCAGGACAAATTCCCAGCGGTGGGCTTTCTGAGCCGAACGGCGTGTCCGTTTACCTGAGTTACTGCCTTCGTTGTCAGTGCTCGGAGAGGCGTGAATGGACTTGGTTGCCACAGGCTGGAAGGGGCACAGAACCCGTGTCCCCTCCTGAGCCTCTCTGGGATTCTTAGGGCAGCCTCTGTCCACCTCCAGAGCCCAGGAAGGGAAGGATCACGGCCACAGCTCTGTCCTGAGCTGAAGGGGTCTGCTGACTGCCCGACTCCTGGGACCTGCCTTGCAGCCCTGATGGTGCAGGGTCAACTCCATACCCCAGGGGCCCAGGAAGGTGACGCCCAGGCATAGGCCTTTTCCCCGGCCCAGTCTCCCCTCCCTAGGAAGAGGTCCCTTTCTCCAGGAATATCCCAAAATCAAAGAGCGAGCTGTGCTGGAGGAGAACTTCAGGCTGGAATTCGTCCCTTTGGTGGCTTTAAAAATAGACCAGCCATTACGTAGGTAGTATGTTAACGCAAGGATTAGCATAATATGGTAATTGGCTCAGAGGCCACGGCCCACTCGCCTTTGGGCTCCCTGTCCCCAGACGGGACCCTGGCAGGAGTCAAATCCACGTGTCCTTAGAGCAAAGGGTTTGCACGGCACAGAGGGAGGACGAGTGGAGGCCCCGGAGGGGCGGGGGCATCTCAGAGAGGAAGCGTCCCCCGGCTGCTGGCGCCAGAACTGTGCGTTCACCGGTGCAGCGAACGCATCCGCCCGGACCTGGAGCGGCGGCGAGAGATAAATGGAAAATTTTGGAACATAATTAACGTAATGGTATCCTCCGGCGCCGCGGAGTTCAATTTGCAGAAGCAACGCTTCAATCCGTGGCTGTTCACCCCCCCGCGGAGGCCGGTTACACAGAGATAACGGCGAAGCCGCTGTGCGGTCCGAGCGGCGATTTGTCTTGGAGACGATCCTGACGGCTGCGTTTAAGGGACGGCGTCATTGCCAGACACGCTGGGGAAACGACGGTCCGGTCCGACGACCGGCCCCTGAGTGCTCGAGATAAGACTCTGGCAGTCTTGCTGAAATCGCCAGACACCCGAATCCACCCAGAAGCAGGAGCCCGGGTGGGGGTCAGGTGACCCGGCTGCTGTCTGCCCGCCCTGGGGAGAAGGAGCTGTGCCTTTGGAGGTCGCCAAAGAGGGAATAAGCTCCTGGTGGTGCTGGTGGATGCTGCCAGTTGCTTAGCTAATGACCACTCTCCTTGTTTTGGTCACAGCTGGAATACGCCCATTTAAAGCACTTGCTCTCCCAGCCTTCCTTGTGATTAGTGCTCTTGGCACTGTTGTGGTCAAAAAGATGTGAGTGGAAGTCACTGGGGATGGCTTGTGGGAAAGCTTTATAAAAGGACAAAAAAGAGTTAGCTGCCATTTTCCTTTATGTGACCTTTGTGTCCTTCCTCCTTCCTGGAATGCAGAGGTCGTGTCTTGATCTCAGCAGCCATTTTGTGACCATGAGGATCAAAGGCCCAGGCTGAGGAGGACAGAGTGAAAGAACAGAAGCCTGGGCATGGATGGTATTGTTGGACTGAACCAGCCAAACTCCATCTCTGGACTTTTCCATGAGACAAAACAAGCCCCTTACTTGTTTGAGCCATTGGACTTGTACTTTTCTGCTACACTCTGTTATACTAGTGGGCTGGTCCACCTCTCTGGAGTTCAGGCAAGATGCTGGCTGGAGATGGCAGCCTGGGAATTAGCCCCACTCAGGTAGGAGATGAAACTCCGTGATGTGCGAGGCCTGCTAGGGTGAGGAGAGGAGGGCCCAGAGAAAGCCCAGGATGCTGGCAGTACAGAGAGGCGGGCTGGGGAACCAGAGCCCTCCAGAGGGCGAGGGGAGGCCGAACATGGAGAACGGGGTGTGCAGACCCCAAGGATCCCCTGTTTCTCAGCCCCTCCTGGCGTCCTCTCCTGGGTAATCAAAGATGCTTTACCCTCGAGGGCC